>JAABKJ010001661.1:0-30074 GCA_011634705.1 Andricus grossulariae
AATTTCTGTAACTAAAAAGCTATTTGATTGAAAATTCATGTATTTTGTTAAAAATTAATCTTTTTTGGTAGAAATTTAATCTTATTGGTTAAAAAATTATTTCCTTGATTGAAAATTATTTGTTTTTTTCTATTAAAAATTAATTTTTTTTAAATTGTAAATTTAACTTTTCTAGTTTTTGTCGAAAATTTATCTTTATTAATGGACCTTTAATCTTTCTGGTTGAAAATTCATCTATTTTGTTAAAAATTAATTTTTTGGTTGAACATTCATTATTTTAGTTAAAAATTAATTTCTCTGCTAAGAAATTCAACTATTTTGTTGAAAATTCATTTTTTTCTTTGTTTAAACTGAAAATTTAACTATTCCATGCCTGGTTTATCATTTATCTTTTTCACTTGAAAATTCAACTATTTGGTTGAAAATTTCTGTATTTTGTTGAAACTTTGTTTTTTGTTGTAGAATATTATTCCTCTTGGTGACTAATTCATCTTTGTGCTTAAGAATTGAACTATGAGGCCGAAAATTCCTTTAAAAATTCAAAATCGGTTGAAAATTCATTTCTTTGATTGAAAATAAGTTTTTCTTATGGAAAATTAATTTTTTCAACTGAATATTAAACTATTACATTTTTTTCGAAAATTTATCTTTCTTGATAGATATAGATATTTAATCCTCTTGGTTGAAAAGTCATCTGTTTGGTTGAAAATTCAACTATGTTGTTGAAAATTCCTCTGTTTTGTTAAGAATTTGTCTATTGGGTTAGAAATTAATTTCGTTTTTTCGTTAAAGATTCATTATTTTGGTTAAAAAGTAATTTGCTTTAAAATTTTGTTGTAATTATATTCGTAGAAAATTCATCTTTTTGTGTTGTAAATTCAACTTTTCGACACAAAAATTCATCACTTTCTTTGAAAATTAAACAATTTTGTTGAAAATTCTCTTTTTCTTGGTTGAAAATTAATTATTTTAACTGAAAATGTAATAATAATATTTTTACATTAATAAATCTTAAATTATTATCAGTTCTATTTTTGCAACATTCCTTCCTTCGAGTTTTTCAAATTACCCAATTGAGGAAAAGCGACAAGAATGCTCTCGAGATTTTCATCACGCATCTATTTTTACAGAAAGATTTTCTTTTTCATTTTCCATAACATTAATTTACTCATGAAAAAATGTGAATAAAATATAATTGAATATTGTTAAAATTTTCTTGTTTCGTTATTCTACTTTCAAATTAAAAATATTAGCCTGCTCTGGGCAATTTAGTCTAGACCTTACAATTTTGATCCGATGTAGGCATTGTTTGAAAATAAAAGCTAATTAAATTTTAAAGAGATTTGTGCAAGCTGACTAAAATTTTTTTTAAACAATTTTACATTTAACAACAAAAGTTGACATAAAAAATATATAAAATCTCATTTTTGCAATTACTAACATTTATCTACAAAATTATGATATTAGTGAAGACATTCATTACAAATAATTTGCACAAAGTTAAAGGATTTAAAATTTATTCGTTCTTTTTATATTAACAAATTAACGAGTGAAAGGCTACTTCAAGACTGGAAATACATTGATACTTTATCTTTTAATTTCTTGCTCTGAACACATTGATCAATAATTTGTTTGCAATAAATAATATATACGACTTTTTAATACCTGATAAAAATAATAATTGTTTTAATAAATATGATAAACAAATAAATATTTTCGTCAATTTGCAAAGGGCAGATTTTTTTCCACGGAATCAATTTTAAATAATTTGGAAAATCCTCCTTTTATGATACCTTATCAACGTCAAATGTTAAATTATAAATGTTTAATTTTAGAACTAATTTCATAAACCAATTCACAACTTAGCTAGTTGTCAACATATATATGTGGTTTTTGTTACGAAATAGATATAAATTCATATCTATAATGAATTCGTTTATGAAATTGTTTATAAAATAAAAAATTATTGTTTTTTGATGCAGTATCATAAGGAAAGGATTTTTCCAAGTTGTTCAGAGTTAATTCTTATTAACAAGAAATATATTGTCGCCTGATGAAGTCTCCTAATAAATGTTGGACCATTTCGTAAAAAAGTACTCAAGTTGTGAATTTTTTCATAAACTTGTTCATAAAGTAAATAATTATTATTGGTTGATAATGTATCATAGGCGAAGTATTTTTCAAACTTAGTTAAAATTGACACTGTTTGAAAAAAAAACGAAATCTGCCAGTTGCAAATTGACGAAATTCTGTATTTGTTAATTAAAATAATATAAATAATCACAATTGTTATCTAATATTGAAAAATCGTTGATGTTATTTATTTCGGACAAATTTTTGATCAACTTTGTTAAAGGAACGAACTCTTAAGAGCGCGAAATGGCTGAGATATGTAGTTTTTTTTTGAATATGCATTTTTCACTGATTAATTTGTTAATATAAAAATAAGAAAATTTTTTTAATGCTACAGCCTGCTGAATATTATTTGTAAAGAGTAAATTCACTGATATCATAATGTTTCGTATAAATATAAGTAATTGCAAACAATGGGATCGTTTATAAAAAACAATTTATTGTTTTTAATGCTTTAATCGATTTAAAATTATAAGCTCTACTATCTGTTTGAAAAATCCTGGCCCCTCTAGAAATCATTGTTTGATTCAATCCAAAAAAATTGTTTAAAAAAGGAAAAACATCTTCTCAATTCTTATTTTATTGCGAATAAGTACAACATCATTTGATCGTGATGCGTCCATCACTTTCTATGCAAATTTGCAGTGAAGGTGAAAAAACATGGTTTAAAGCACATTTTTGTAACTTGGTCTACTTTCGACCGTTGTTTTTCATGGAAAAATGCATGAATTCATTTGCAAAAAATCGAGTAGTTAGCTTGAAGTTTTATTTATGAGTGCATTTTCGGAAAATTTTAAAATATTTATAACTTTGGTGCCGGCAGTAAATAAAAGTGAAGGATGATAACTCAGCTCCTAATCAAGCTGGAAGGCTCTACTGAGGATTACAATTTTCCAAAAGTTTCAAAAATTTTGGTTTACCGAGACAAAATTTTACACCTTGATTTATATGTAAAAAGAAAAGTAATAGAACCCAAAGGTTTTTCTTTATCTGAAATATGCATTTTCCGCTGCGCCCTAGAATGAGGGTAATTTAAAGTATAGTGGCATTGGTTTTGCATCACTAAGATTGGAAAACGTAGCATATATGTTTGGAAATACATTTTTGAAAAACTGTATTTTAGAAATGAGATTATTCAAATTTTCTACTATATAAATTAAAAATTGTTTTATAAATTATTTTATAAATTATAAATAGAATATAAATTGTCATTAAGGCTTCTGAACTTAAAAGGATTTCAGACGTTGATTAAAAACTATATTTTTTAGAACTGTAATAAAGAAAATACGCTTTCTTTGGAAAAGTAAAATCTTTCTGGAGTATGAGTAGCGAAGTAGAACATTTAATCTTTTAATGGAAGACTACCTTTGCTCCTGAAAAATGCTGAGAAATAAATTTTGCTGAAGTCTGTAAAAAATCCATTTCTCAAATGACATAACTTTTCTTGACATTAAAAATTAGATTGCTTACTAGGTCGTACAGTAAAATATCAATTTTATCAAATAAAAGCACTTAGGGCCCTATCTTTCGTTTTACCTAAAAAACAACCTATCAAAAAACAAAAAAAAATCCAATAAAAGTTGGAAAAATTACCCGAGTAACCCAGGTTTTTCTCGATTGACTTCAAAATTGTTGGATTCAGTGAAAAACTGTCAAAATGAAAGTTTTAGATATCTGTGAGATACGTCTTTTTTATATTATTAAATTTTTTCGTAGTAAAACAACCATTCTCGAGTGGAATTACAAAAAAGTGCAAAAAAGTGAAACGAAAATTTTGGATATTTTTCAAAATTGTAGGTCATTTTTAATTTTACTTACTAGTGAAATCTGTGAAAAATGTAAATCAACATTTCGGATCTTTAAAATACCTATTGGGATGTTTGTATTAGCGTGTGTAAGTTTGTTATCCAAAATTTAACAAAAATTAACTTTAAAAAATTTAATTTTAAATATCTCTTTCAAACCTGTTGGTAAATGTTTTACAAATAAGTACAAAAAATAAAATAAAGTACAAGCAAAATTACAGGTAAGTAATATTTTTGTCAATGATTTGGACGAATTTTATTTATTTTTTTGTATATTGTTGTATTTTATTGTAGCTTTAATTTTTTCACAAGAATTTACCATTTTTGCAACCAAAAAGTTGTTAGGGTTCAAATTAGGAAAAAGTTTAAGTTTCTAAGCTTTAAGTAAAACTGAACTTTTTTCGATTTGATAGAGATTATTGTATTTAAATTTTCGCATCCTATGTCGCAAACGAAAGAAATATTTTGATGCAAAAACTGAAAATTCTTGTATAAGTGCTTATAAAATATTTGAGCTACAATAAAATACATCAATTTACAACAAAACTCGAAACAAAGTACAATAATGTACAAAATTTGTCTGAATAATAGAAAAAAGTTCTACTTTTCTATCATTTTTGTTGTAATCTATTGTATTTAGTTTTAGTTTCTTATAAAAATGTATGCAGTTTTTAAAAATTGTTTGCAAACGTTTTTGCTGTAAGGATTCAAGGAAATATTTTTCATTATAATTTTTTTTTAGTTTTCAATAGCCAATCCAAAACTAACGAATTAGGGTTTTAAATGGTCAGAAATGACGATTTTTCTCGACAATCTTTTTCAGTTTAAAAAATGGTCAAATAAAAAAGTTGTACCTCATAGAGATCTACAGATTCTATCTTAAAACTTTTTCAATACAACTTATAATTTTGAAGTTAATGAAGAAAAAGATTAGTTTTTCGGATTTTCCTGGAAATTGGTCAAAAATTTTCTGAAATTTTATTTTTCATCAGAAGTTATGTAATTTTTGACAGTCGCTTCTTATATAAAAAGGGTTGAATATATTATTTCATGAAAAAAATAATGAAATCCGTATTTCACAGTTTGATAAAAAAAAATTTTTTTATTTGTTACAATCATTCGTAGATTTCCTTCGAATTCTCAAAAATGGAAAGTAATCTTTTTCAAAATGCAGTATTTTCCGTACGAGCGCAGGCATTCAGGGTTTTCTTTTTTTATTCGATGTGGGAATTCTTTTTCTTTTAACTGATCCCAAAAAAATTTCAAAAAATTGGTAAATGACAAAATGGCAGCCGTTTTTCCAAAATTGTTGCAAGTGAATTTTCTCAAAAAACCCAGTCAATTTTTTTCGAGAAAGAGCTTTCATGAGTTTTTTCATTTTTCTAGGAAGCAACCAAAAGTAAAATAAAATGTTTAGATAAAAGTTGACACATCTAGAAAAGTTCTGCAAAAAAAACATCTCTAACTCTAAATTTTTAAACAAAATTGGATGCCTTTTTTATATTAACAAAAACTTTCTTTAAATATCGGTAAAAATAAAGAGGTGGGGTTTTCCTGAAAATCTGATTTTCATGTTTTCAAAATTCGATTAAAAAAAAGAAAGAAGATTTTCTGGAAAGCCCACCTTTTTTATTTTTTCTCATATTTTGTTTACAGTTTCTGCTTATATGAGGAATCCATCCTAACAGTTTTAGAGGGGTTAAACCATTTTTGAGTCCTGGAAATTTTTTTTTTCCAATATAGTTCTTTACATTTCGTTATTTCGGAAAAAAATTTGCCTTTGTAATTAAAAAATTCATCCATTCTAGTAACAATTGCATCTTTTTGGATTGAAATGCATCTGTTCGGTTAAAAATTCAAGACTTTTGTTAGAAACTCATTCATTTTGGTTTAAAATTCAACTTATTTGTTGAAAATTCATCTTTTTGGATTAAAAATGCAACTATTTTCGTAGAAAATTTACTTTTCGATTAAAATCCATATTTTAGTATTGAAAAGTCAATTGAAGTCTTTTTTGGATTGAAATTCATCTATTTTTTTGGAAAAATTTTCTTTTTAATGTAAACATTTCTCTCTTCTAGTAGTAATGGCATCTTTCTTGAATGAAAATGCAACTATTTGGTTGAAAATTCAAAAATTTTGTTAAAAAGTCATATTTTTTCTGAAAATTCAATTGTTTTGTCGAAAATTCGTCTTTTTGGGTTGAAAGTTCAAGTATCTCCGTAGAAAATTTACTTCTTATTTCAAACTCATATTTTGATATTGAAAAATGATACTAAGATCTTTTTTGATGCAAAATTCAAATTTTTTTGAAGTGAAACTTTTTTTCGGACGGGAGTAAATTGAAAAAAACGTACGACGAAACTGCCCCACTGGCACCTCTGGTTTTTTAGTTAAAAATTTGTCTTTTTGATTAAAAAATTCATCTTTTTTGTAGAATTTCTTTCTTTCTTGAATAAAAATGCAACTGTTTGGTTGAAAAATAATCTCCTTTTCTTGAGAATTCAAATATTTTGTTTGAAAATTTTGGTTGAAACACTTTATTAAGAAATCACTTTTTTGTTAAAGATTCATATTTTTAGTTGAAAATTCATCTCTTTGGTTAGAAATTTAACTATATTGTTCAAAATTAATTTTTTTGCTAAAAATTCATATTTTCTGACTGAAAATTTAATTTTTGTATAGAAAAGTAGTCCTTTGGCTTAAATTTTCACCACTTTGGGTGAAATTTCTTCTTTCTTCACAGAAAAATCTGTATTCGTTGAAATCTCGTATTTTTGGGGTTAAAAATTTTTTTTTTAATGAAATATTTTGAATATTTTTGTGTTTTTGATAAAAATTACAAAAATGATCAAAATATTCTTTCCAATAATTGATTTTTGCTAAATTTTTGGTTTTCCATGAAATCATAATCACTTTAAAGTGACTTTTAAACACTTTTCACAAAAACCTTTGTAATTTTCTGAAAACACAAAAATAACTAAACAATTTTTGTTATCAAGATTAATTCTTTTATTGTTTTCTTTTTGAATCAAATTTCAGAACGAAAGAATTTTTCAACCAGAAAATACAATTTGCTGGCTGAAAATTCAATTTTTGTACAGAAAATTTGTCCTTTGGCTTGAAGATTCAACAATAGATTAACTTTTTTTCTTTCATGGCTAAAAAATCATTATTTGTTGAAAATTCGTCTTTTTGATTTTCAAATTCATTTTCTAAAATAAAGTTGTATTGTTTCCGATTAAAATGTCAACTATTAAACTTTTTTATTGAGAATTCATCTTTTTAGATCAAAAATTCAATTATTTTATTGAAAATTTAATTATTTTGTGGAAAAATCAAGTATTTTGTTGAAAAGTCATCTTTCATGGTAGAAAAGACATTCATTCGTTTATAATAAGTAAATAAATTAAAAGAATTTCAATTTGTATCCGAAATATTTTTTTATTCTGTTTATAAAATATCCTAATTTAAAAATATTACAAGATCAAAATGCTGGTATTTGAATGTTAATAGTTAGGGATAATGTAAAATTGGTCAAGGAAAAAAGGGGGAATTTTGAACATGAAATTTTCACCATGCAAAGCGTGTATTATATTAATACTAAAAATTTTCATTAGTTTCAATACCCATATCTTCCATATCTTCAAATGATTGTAACAAAACAAAACAAAAAGATTTTTACCATATCATTCTGGAACACTAACCAAAACCCCTCTGCCTGATTTTAAATGAAATTGTTCTTCTGTATTTTACTATATGTCCTAATTTTCACGAATTTTTAATTAACTTTAAAATAAATTACATATCTTAAAGTTTCTGAGATCAAGCAATTTAATTTCTGTCTTCAAACTCCATGCTCGTTCATCCATCTATTCATTTATCTTTTCTCTATCTACGAGTAATTGAAACGGAAAGTTCGAAAACAAGAACGTGTAGCGGAAGAAATATTAGATAAAGCTTCATTATTTTCCAGCAAAAGGGAAACAATATTGACGGGAAAAATAAAAGGATGTTGATAGCAAACAGGAAATCGAAAATGATTACAAAATAAATAGCTTTTGTTCAGATTCAATACGTGTTTACATCAAAGATAAAAGTACTAAGTTGAATAATAATAAATTATATTAATAATAAAATCTGAAAAATCCCGAAAAATGAAATTTCCCACACTATAAAATTTCCGAATAATAAAATTGCCAATTAACATAATTTCCGAATGATAAAATTCCCGAATTGGAAAATTCCCGAATAATTAAATTCGTGAATTGAAAAATTCCCGAACAGTTTATAATATTACCGAATTGGAAAATTCCCGAATAATAAAGTTCACGACAGTTTATAACATTACCGAATATAGAAAAGTGCTGAATTATAAGATATCCGAACTAGGAAATTCTAGAATTATAAAGTTTCTGATTTTCAACAATTAAAATTTGAATTGTAATAGTTTAATTAATTTTATGAATGAAAAATTGTAATTTTTCAAATACAGGAATTTTTTAGTTTAGATATTTTATAATTCGGCAATGTTCTGTCGGAAATTTTATTATTCCGGAATTTCCAAATTCGGGAATATTATAAACTATCGGGAATTTTATTATTCGAGAATTTTCCAATTCGCTAATATTATAAACTGTTTGGAAATTTTCCGAATCGAGAATTTCACTATTCGGGAATTTTATTATTCGGGAATATTTCAAATCGGTAATATTATAAACTGTTTGGGAATTTTATTATTCGAGAATTTTCCGAATCGGATATGTCATTATTCGGGAATTTTCCGAATCGGGAATTTAATTATTCGGGAATTTTTTCATTTGGGAATTTTCCAAGTCGGTTTATTATAAACTGTTTGGGAATTTTTCAATTTGGGCATTTTATTATTTGGAAATTTTATTATCTAGCAATTTTATTAATCAGAAATTTTTCAATTCCGAAATTTTAGTGTCGCGAATTTTATTTTACGGGATTTTTCAGTCGTGCTAAAATATATCTGAAACTAAATTTAATTTTTTAGAATTCTTCGTAGTTAATAATTAAATTAAAACTAGATTTCGGTCTTCTGACTTACACTTTAGGAGAGAAAATACTTCAATCAATTTAATGGTGTGTGTCAAAAACATTTTTAAGTGGATTTTATGAATAGGGAGAGTACTGAGTAGAATTTTGAAGAGGGCAGCACAAAAGAACAGAATGAAAGACGGTGGTTGTTGATAAAGTGAAGTTAATTAGGGCAAAAGAAACTGAAATTGGGTTGAATTGGTATAAATAAGAATGTTTTGAGATAAATAAATAATATTACTAATAATAATGATTTGATTATCATAATAAATTAATAAACTAATGAATAAAGTAATTAATAACTTAATATAAAATATTTCAAGACTTCTATTAATATTATTATTTCTTGAATAATTTTATTTTATTAATTATTAATCTTGGATAAATTCACATTTTCTTTGGTATAATTTATTTATTATTATACTGTCTCGTTCTGAAATTTGATTAAAAAATTGTAATAAAAAGATATGTTTCTGATTATTTTCATGTTTCTTTAAAAAAATACAAATTTTGGTGTAAGAGATTTGCACGAGTATAAAGTGATTAAAATTTTGTGGAAGACCCAAATTGTTGAAAAAATCAGTTATTTAACATATTTTTCAATATTTTTGTGTACACTATCAAAATTTACAAAAATATTCAAAAAATTCTTTTCAATAACTACTTTTGTTAAATTTTCTGTTTTCGAGGAAATCATAATCTCTTAATAGTCACTTTTAAAATTTTGTTACAAAAACGTTTTTAATTTTCTGAAAAACACAAAAATAACCAAAACGTTTTTATTAATGAAAATTTATTCATTTATTGTTTCTTTCCGAACAAGTTTCAGAATAAAATAATATGAGAATAAATGTAATAAATTGAAAAAAATGTGATTAATGAAAGATTTCACTAATTTAAAATATTAATAGATTTCTATTATTATCAATATTTCTTGAATAATATAATTTGACTCATTATTAATCTCGGATAAATTTACATTTCCTTTGATATAATACATTTATTCTTGTACTTTTTCGTTCTGAAATTTTATTTAAAACCAAAAATTGTAATAAAAGAAAAATGTGTTTGATTATTTTTGTGTTTTCTTGAAAACATACAAATTTTGTTGTTAAAAATTTATAAAAGTGAGTAAAAAAGGGATTAAAATTCCACGAAAAACCCCAAAGGTGAAAAAATCAGTTACTGAACATTGTTTTTTTGAATATTGTTTTGTTTTTTGTCAAAATTTACAAAAATAATCTAAAAAATCTTTTCAATAACGGTTTTTGTTGAATTTTTGGTTTTCTAGGAAATCATAATCACTTTATTTTTGTAAATTTTTACAAAAGAATTTTTGTAATTTTCCGAAAAATACGAATATAGACCAAAAAATGTTGTTATCAAATTTATTTATTTATTGTTTTTTTTTCAAATCAAATTTCAGAAAAAAACAATATGAGAATAACTGTAATAAAATTAAAGAAATTCGGATTAATGAAAGATTTTATTGATAATAAATATTAATAGATTTCTATTAATATTAATATTTCTTGAATAATATTAATTATTCAATTATTGTTTTTGTATAAATTTATATTTCCTTCCACACAATACATTTATTCTTATACTGTCTCTTTCTGAAATTTGAGTATAAAGGGATTGAAATCACCTATTAATAAAAATTTTAGAATATTTTAGTGTTTTTTGTCAAAAAATGCAAAAAATAAAATATAATAAATTCTTTTCAATACCTATTTTTTGTTAACATTTCGGTTTTCCAGGAAATCATAATTACTTTTATAAATTTTGATAAAAACGCATTTTTATTTTCCTAAAAACCACGAAAATAAACAAAGGTTTCTTTTATTAAAGTTTATTTATTTATTGTTTTTTTTTAACAAAAAATTAATCTTAAACCAATTCATATTTCTTTCAATGTAATTCATTTATTCTTATACTGTCTCGTTCTGAAATTAGGTTTGAGAAAAAAAATTGAGATTAAAAAAATATATTTTTTTGATTATTTTTGTGTTTTCTTAAACACATACAAATTTTGTTATTAAATATTTATAAAAGTGAGTAAAAAAGAGATTAAAATTTCGCTAAAAACCCGAAAGGTGAAAAAATCATTTATTGAAAATTTTCTTTTTAGTATTGTTGCGTTTTTTGTCAAAATTTACAAAACTAATTCAAAAAATCTTGTCAATAACGGTTTTTGTTGAATTTTCTGTTTTCTAGGAAATCATAATCACTTTATATTTATAAATTTTTACAAAATAATTTTTGTAATTTTCTGAAAAACACGAAAATAAGCCAAAAAATGTTGTTATCAAATTTATTTATTTATTGTTTTTTTTTCAAATCAAATTTCAGTAAGAAACAATATGAGAATAAATGTAATAAAATTAAAGAAATGCGGATTAATTAAAGATTTTATTGATAATAAATATTAATAGATTTCTATTTCTATTAATATTTTTTGAATAATATTAATTATTCAATTATTGTTTTTGTATAAATTTACATTTCCTTCTACATAATACATTTATTCTTATACTGTCTCGTTCTGAAATTTGATTTGGCAAAAATTGTTATTCAAAAAATATATATTTTAAGAATTATTTTTGTGTTTCTTTAAAAAAATACACATTTTTTTGTAAAAGATTGATAAAAGGAAGTATAAAGGGATTAAAATTTCGTTGAATAAAATCGAAACGTTAACAAAAATCAGCTATTCATAAAAATTTTAGAATATTTTTGTGTTTTTTGTCAAAAAATACAAACATAAATCAAAAAATTCTTTTCAATAACTATTTTTTGTTAACGTTTCGGTTTTGCAGGAAATCATGATCACTTTCATAAAATTTGTTACAAACGCATTTTTATTTTCCTAAAAAACACGAAAATAAACAACAAATTTTTAATTAAAATTTATTGTTTTGTTTCCAAATAAAAAATTAATCTCAGATCGATTCATATATTTTCCAATATAATACATGTATTCTCATATTGTCTCGTTCTGAAATTAGATTAAGGAAAAAAATTGTAATAAAAAATATACTTTTTTGATTATTTTTGTGTTTGGAAAAAAAAACTTTTTGTAGAAGATTTATAAAAGTGAGTATAAACTGATTAAAATTCTGTAAAAAAAAACCCGAAACATTGAAAAAAAATTAGTTATTAAAAAAAAAATTTTGGGATATTTTTATATTTTTTGACAAAAATACCAACGTTTTTGGTCACCCCTTGCTGATATTTTACATTTGGACTAGAAACAAGGTTCTGAAAAAGTTTCAAACCATCATTACAAACTTCCGAGAAGTCATTTAATTAAACAATTATTAAATATTATTGAAAAGAAACTAATAAAAATTCACAAATCTCCATATTTTTCTGCCCCTAAAAGAATATTAAAAATCCCGAACCACCCTCTAGTCAAGTGATCGATATCATTTTGCTAAACCCACCTATCGTAGAGCCAAGGTACTACCTAAAATTACAAAAATCAATCATGCTCTTCCTGATACAACAAATGATCTATCCGATGAATATACTTCCGTTGATAATGAAATAGAGCCTGAAAATTGCTTTACCTTCTGCAGATATAAGGGAGGTTTGAACCAGTTTTCACATCCGGCGGATGATACGAAGAACAGCAACAGAAGGATTTGTGGGTGTGTGAAGTTTCGCTCTGGGGGTGGTGCATGCGCTCTTCGCTTCTGTCTAATCCCTACAAGAAATTGGATCCAAGGGAATTTCAGAAATTTCAGTCAGTCGGTGATAAACAGTTCAAGACTGACCAAAAAGCCCGACCGGAAAGGCAAGCTCGGTTCCTCACGCAGAGCGGAAACCGGCGCCCGGCGACGAAACATGCGGAAGAGATATGCTAAATCCTATAAAACGTGATCAGTAATAGCAGTTGCAGTTTTGAGTCTTATGAGTCAAGGACAGAGTGCCTGAGCCAAAAGAACGCTAAGGGAGGATGGCGGACAGCGAGGGAGGATCCGAGCAGGATGACGTATCTTTCCTCCGTACGGTAAGTTTCATTCTCAAATACATTCACTATATCTGCATTCGATCTGTTGGGGGGGGGGGGGGGGGCAATAATAATAATGGTGCTGACAATTGTAAGGTCGCGTCTGATAGACCTATGTTTAGCAAAGTCTTCCTATATATTATGCGGAAGACCCTGGTGGAAAATTTTTTACAAAAAAGTACGAAAAACAGGGTGCATAGTCTCTCCCCTAGTCCCCCTTTTCAACTACCCCTTTTTCTCCTCGTTTCTTTAAATATATGATAATTAAACGTACAATTGTTTGTCTTACATGTAAAAAATTGTTTTATTCAAAAGTAGAATATGCTACCGCGAATCAAGGTCGCTTCCAGAAAATTGTATTGATATGAAAGGGGTTGAGGGGCTCCACTAATGATTTAAAAGAACTTTTTGAATTCAATATAATAAGGCGATAAATTCCATTTTATTTATATGTTTCTATTATAGTGTTTAAGTTCATAAAAAACATAAAAGCACGTGCGTATTTGGAGCCATTCATAAATTGCGTAGTCTTTTGGGTGAGATGGGGGGGGGGCAATTTTTCTATGCTGACTCACATGGGGTACAGTTTTTTGTTTAAATTCATCTTTTTGGGTTTAAAATTAAAATCCTTAGTTGAAAGTTGAACTACTTTCATACAAATTCTTTCTTTTTGGTAGAAGATTCATAATTTTAGTTAACAATTCAACTGTTTGATTTAAAATTAACTTTTCTGTTAGAAACTTATACTTTTGGGTTAAAAATTTATATTTTCAGGTTGAAAGTTCGATTGTTTTGTAGAAAAATCGTCCTTTTGATTTGAAAATTCAACAAGGTGGTAGAAAATTCATCAATTTTGTAAAAAATTTAACTGTTTTGTAAAATGGTTAAGAATATATGCATTTTGTTGGAAATTTGTCTTTTTTGGTAAAAGATCGAATTTTTTGGTTATAGATGCAACTATTTGGTTGAAAATGAATCTTTTGGTTGGAGTTTCAACTATTTTTCTGAAACATCGTCTTTTTTGATTGAATTATATTGTGTTTCATTTAAAATGAAAATATGTTTTCATTGAAATATCGACTATTATATTTTTTATTGAAAATTCATCTTTTTAGGTTTACAGTTCAACTCATTGGTTGAAAGTTGAAATAATTTAAGAAAATGCATTTTTTGTCTGAAGATTAATAATTTTTATAGAAAATTCATCTCTTTGGTTGAATATTGAAATTCAACTATGTGGTTCAAAATTTCTGTAGTTTCTTGAAAATTCTTCTTTTTTGGTAGAAACATAATCTTCTTGGTTGGAAATTCTACTTTTTACATTCTCATCCTATAATGAGAAGGTATTATATTTGTGTAAAATTTGACCCCCCCCCCTCCGTTTTTGTCAAATTTTCACTTTTTAAGACCCCCTAAACCCCAAAAAAAGCAGGTTTTTACCAAATGTCTGTCTATCTGCCTGCTAGTCTGTCTATCTGTTAGTCTGTAGATTTTTAGTTTGTTAGCACGATAATTTTCAAACGAATTGATATATTGGATTGGGCTTTGGTATACTCTTCAAGAGTCCTAAAATGAAGGTCAACTTCGTTAGCCAGACATTTCGGATAAAAATTCAAAAAGTGAGTGCATTTTCAAAATTTTTCAGACCACTTTTTTCAGATTCAAAAATTCTATCTACTGTTATTAGTATTACTCAAAAAGATGAAAAATTTATCCCAAAACTTTTTTTTATAACAAAAAAATTACCGGAGTTATAGCATTTACAAAATTCCAAACAACAAACGAAAATGAAGATTTTAAGCCAAATAACGCTCGATATGAAAAAAATGTCACAGGAAGAAAAGCGTTGCATTTATAACACCCTAAAAATTATCACAACTTTTTTAATTTTCTTAAAAAATCAAAAATTCAAAATGTGACCGTACAAAAAAAATGAAGAAAAAATCCATTTTGCGGTCAAACTATACAAGATACTAAAAAATATCAGTCGACAAATATTGTGTATTCAAAGAATATCTGCAAATTTGTTACGGATCCGTTTTTAGTAGGACGGGTAGTTTTTGATTTATTCGTAAAAAACGGCAATAAAAATAGAAAAATTGAATTTTTAGACAAACGACACAGAATACGAAAAAAATGAATATGCAAACTGTGTTTACTCAAAAAAGAGCTACAAATTTTTTATAAATTATTTTTTGATAGGATACGTAGTCTTTGCTCTAATCGTGAAAAATAACATTAACAAGTAAAAAATTAAATTTTTGGAAAAACGGCTAGGTAAAATGAATCAACAAAAAGTGTGCGTTCAAAAAAGATCTACAAATTTGTCAGCGACTACTTTATAATGGGACGCGTTATAATTTTTTTTTTTAAGGATTGAACTATTGTTTAAAAATTCGTTTTTTTTTGTGGAATTCCGCTGTTTTTAGAATAAAATTAAAATCTTTTTCTGTCAAATGTCAACTATTATATTTTATTTGAGAAGTCCTTTTTTTTTTTGTTAGAACTTTAACTACTTAGTAGACAGTGAAACTACTTTGTTGGAAATTAATATTTTTGGGTAATTGTTCATCATTTTAGTTTAAAATCCTCCTTTTTTAATTCAACTATTCCTTTTAATTTTTTTTTGTACAAATTAATTTTTTTAACTGAAATTTTAATTATTACATGTTTTCGGTTGAAAATGTGTCTCCTTCAGTCTAAACTTCAATTATTGAGTTGAAAATTCCTCTATTTTGTTGAAAATTAAACTTTTTTGGTATAAAATTAATATTTTTAGTTGCAAATTCATTTCTTTGGATGAAAATTAAACTATTAGGTTAAAAATTCCTTCAAATTAAAAATATTTATTTGATCATTTTGAAAATTTGATTAGAAATTAATCTTTTTCGGTAATAAATTAACTCTCCTGGTTGAAAATTTATCCTTCTGGTTAAAAGTTTATCTCTTTGATTGAAAATTTGAAAATTAAAAACAACATTAGAAATTTTTTAATTTATATTTTGGACAAACGACACAAACTATGAAAAAAATGAATTCACAAATGTTGCTGATTAAAAAAAAGATCTTCAAAGTCATGATTAATTTTTTGACAGGACGCGCAGTTTTTGTTTCAAGCGTAAGAAATAACATTAGAAATAAACAAATTAAATTTTTTGGAGAGCGGCACAAGGTACAAAAAAAATTAATGAACAACAGTTTTTTAGCCAAAAAGGATCTACAAATTTGTTATCGGTCATTTTTAGATAGAACAAGTAGATTTATCTTTTAATCGTAATAAACAAGATTGAAAATAAATAAATTAAACTTTTGGAAAAAACAACACGAGTGACGAAAAAGAAATTGAAAGAAAAAAGTTGTTCAACAAAAAAGATCTGCAAATTTGTTATAAGCTCTTGTTATAAAAATATATTGAAAACAAACAAAAAAACTATTTTGGAAAAAGGACCCAAGCTAAAATTGTATTAACAATTGTATCAGCAACAAATTGTTACATTTTATTTAACAAAATATTTTGCCTAAAGTATATCCAGAAATTTTCTCAAAACCACTTTACGCTAGGATGCGTATTTTGAGCTTAAATTGTAAGAAATAATATTTAAAATAAACAAATTAAATTTATGGAAAAACGATACAAGTTACAATAAAATGTTTAAAAACAAACTAGTATTCTTTTCTTTCACAATAAAAACTAATTTTTTAACCTAAAATATAACTATTTGATTAAAAATGATCCTTTTTGTCCAAACTTCATATTTTTAGGTTGAAAAGTCAAGTATTTTCTTTAGAAAATTCGTCTTTTTGTCTTAAAAATCATTAGTTTGACAGAAAATTCAACTATTTTGTAGATGATTCGTCCTTTTCTTATATTAAAAATGAATTTTTTTTTAATGAAATTAAAATGGTCCATTTTTGGCTTAAAGCTTATCTTTTTGGTTTAAAAAATCAACTATTCGGTTAAAAATTTATAGAAAATTCTACCTGTGTGGTAGAAAATTAATCTTTTCGGTTGGAAATTCAACTATTTGTTTAGAAATGTATGTAATATTTATCAAAAATTCGTCTTTTTTTATCAAAAATCTTTCTGATTGAAAATGCAACTATTTGGTGTAAAAGCTATGTATTTTATTGAAAATTCGTCTTTTTAAGTAGAAAATTAATCTTCTTGGTTGAAAATTTATCTTTTTGCTTGAAAATGTAATTATTTGCTTGAAAATTCAACTGTTTTCTTAGAAATCACGTCTTTTTAGCTTTCAAAATCCCCTTATTAGTTTGAAATTTATGTATTTGTATGAGAATCCGTCTTTTATAGTCGAAAATTAATCTTCTTGGTTGAAGATTCATCTTTTTGACTTACGAATTCTACATTTCGGATGATTTTTTTTCTTTATTGACTGAAATATCTTTCTTTGCTGAGGATTCAAGTATTTTTTGAAATATCTATTTGAAACTTGAACTAATTTTTTAATAAATAAGAAACAGTAAGATTTGGTAAAACTCGCCTCCACCAAATCGAATTTTTACCTAAAAAAGCCAAATATTGAAAAATAAAAATAAAAAATGTAAATTTTCAAACAAAGGCTTTTAAGTAATGTAGATTTCGATGCCGATAAGCAAAAAGTTATTTTAAGAGAATTATATTGTCCGAAGAACATTAAGATATAAAGCAGATATTCACCCAGTGAGTATTGCAGGCTTTTATAGTTTTGCTAAGAAATGCTAAATTTAGTCAGCCTTTGCGTCATGTCCGTTACTATTTTCCGCAGTCAATTATGCCCATTCAAACATGATCTATTTCAATTTTTTTTAAATTTGAACTAATAATCGTACTTTTAAAAATCGAGAAATTATTAAAAATAATAATTATTAGTTATTATTTCTTCACAATCTTGTAGATAATACTAAGAGTTACAGTACTATTATTATTAAACATATTTTCCTAGTTGGTTACCGTAAACAACTTTTACATAATTCGAAGCACGTACAAGATTAAAGAATACCATTTTTGATATACAGAATTGAAATATGAATTTTTAGTACAATAAAATGAAAATTGGGAAGGAAAATTTGTTTTCTCAATAAAAGTTTCATTTATTTTCTTACTGAAACATCTGAACGTCCCTGTTTTATCTCACTAGGAGTTTACTTAGGTATATAAATTACCATTTTCTCCTCTATGAAGAACACCAGGAGTTTAATTAGTGATTGCTCTTTTGCATCCCGAATCTTTGAACTGAATTTTTTTATTTTTATATTTTCAGACTTTAACTAACGTTTCGCTTTTACCTGGTTTAGAAGAGTTTTTAGTTTCTTAAGTTAAATAATTCAAATTTTCAAAAATCAATTTAATGTAATCGATCTTGCTTTTCTCCTATCGAGAAAATAATCCCGTCATTATGCCAAATATTTGATCAAAATTCTCATAAGGTTGGCAATAACATTACTACACTACTTCCCATAAATACAAAAAAAAATTATTTTTCAACATACATTAAATTTGGATATATATTTATAATCTTTTTAACAATTTCAAAATGTAATTTTCTGTACAGAAAACTTAAAATGTTTTAAATAAATACACATCGATGAGAAAATATTTTAAAATAATCCTTCAACTAAAATTTTTTGTCGTTTTGTTAATTTTACTACAGTGTAAATTATTATTTCGCTGCGTTCTTCGCCAATGAAAATATTGATTTTTTTGCAAAAGTATGTCACAATAAAATGTGTGGAGAATACTTGCAGTTTACAGAATACTTGAAGAATTATTCCCATCTACAATATTTTTGATAATTTCGAATTCGATTTGATTTTTTTTTAAATTACTTTCACAGACATAACTTCTAATGATAACAAAGAATTCAGTACATAGTAATTTAAACATTAAAGACATAAAAACAAAGAAATTTTACTACATTGTGAATTTTTTCATCAAATGTTCTTCAGTGGAAAAATTTTTTTTTATAGAAAATCAAAATAATTATTTAACTGATAAATGTGTTTGATAATCTCGTATTTTTACTGCAATATGATTTTAAAAGGCAAAAAAAACTTACTTTTACAGAAATAATTTCCAATAACAGAAAATTTATTACATATTTTCATGGAATCTTTAGCTACAGTGTTTGCATTTAATGCAGAATTAAATAAATATACAACTACAATGTCTTTTGAAAAACTTATTGTTTACTACATTTCGATTTTGGAAATGATTTTACTGTTCATAAATAATTTTCAGTGGTAATAGAAAACTCAGTATCAACTTTTCTTTAATAAGGAAAAGAACATTTTTTGAAGAGTATATGAATAATTATTCAACCACAAAGCTTTTTTATCATTTCGTATTTTTACTACAGTGCGATTTTCAAGGGAACAAAATTTGACTTTCACAGATATAATTCCTCATGATAAAAGAAATATATACGTAAATATATACGTCGCTATGAAAAATAATTTTGAAAGAATTTGTCGACTGCAGTGTTTTCTGAGAAATTTAAAAAAATTTGTTTATACATTTGTTAAAAAAATTCTCTACTACATTGTAATTAATTTTTCATCAATTGTTCTTCGTTGAAAAATTTTTCTTGAGAATACTTTCAATTATATTTATATTCATCAATAAAACTAAGTAAAATAACAATTTTATATGAAATAAGTTATATAATTTCAAACCTGACAAGGAAAGTACGCGACGTGTACCTCACCGATTTTCATCATTCTGCAATATGTTGTAGGACAGAAAAAAATAGCCGACACATATATTTTTACGTGCTTATTCGCTAATTTAAAGGGTGAAAACCACCCTTAAATTTTCCCCTCAAAAACAGTTTTCTTCAATATCTCAAAAATGAATCGGAATTTTTCAACCAAACAAACAACAGATTATTTCTTACAATAAGCCGATCATTGAGACATATTTTTTATACCGAAGAGTTGCAAACCTTATTTTTTACAAAGGTGAATTTGATTATTTTGACAATTTTTTTATACGGAAACTTTCAAATCATCTTAATTTCATTGTATATTGTACTGTTCTTAAAAAAAATCAAAAATTAAAGTTGAAATATTTCAAAGTTTTTGGAAAAAATTCATTGCAAGGGGTGATTTACCTCTACAGTTCATTTAGTGCTTTTTCGTGATATGGAAAATTAATCTGAATACGTTTTAAATTTTAATCTTCGAACGCATATTCTGACATATATTTTGCCTTAAAAATTAAATAAAATAAGCAAATAACCATATTTTTAGGAGGGTTGAATACCCCCATGAAATTTATTATTATTAGATAGTGAATAAAACCAGTTTTTCACATTCACTTGTAGACTGATATTTCACCAATATAATATGTCAATTTTTTACTATGACACAATCAATTAGTCCACAGTATTTAAAATCACCCCATTTTTCCAGGCCACACCCCTAAAATTTCCGTTTTTTTTTTAATATAACGAATTATTATTATTGAACGAAGTTTTGAATCTTGATATCATACTGAAAAAAATATTTGCATTTTAACGGCTATGCTCGAATTCGTTAATTTAAGGGGTGAAAACCGCCCTTACACTTAACCCCAAAAACAGTTTTTCTTTAATTATTCAAGAAGAAGTGAAATTTTTCAGTTAAACAAACGTCAGCTTATTCCTTATAAAAAGACGCTCCTCCGGGCATATCTTTTATATTAAAATGTAATGAATTTACTGATGACTGTACTAAAAGAAAATTTCTGCTTTTTTTCTTTTAGTCTAATCTTGATGTTTGAACAATGAACTGTATGCATAAGAAACAAAATATATTATTTTTATATTTCAGAATTGAAAACACATTTTCGGAAGATAAATATATACTATATCGTAATACATCATATAATTTCCAAATTTTATGGAAATTAGTAAAGTACATAAAATTAAAAGTAATATATTTTTAAACTTTCGAACAAATGTTTTGAAATTTAATTCAATAAATAATATATTGTTATACTATTAATGTAGTGAAGGCCTAAGATACCGGAATATATTTGAACAAATATATTGTTATATTCAAACAAAAATGGAAATTTTAGGGGTGAGGCCGTAAAAATGGGGTGGTTTTAAATACTATGGACTTTTTAATTGTTTCTATTCACAATCTGATAATGATAAATTTGTATAGGGGTAGTAATTTTAATGCAAAACATATGTCGGTATAAGCGTTCCAAAATCAAAATTTAAAAGGTCTGTTGTGATTAATTTGCCAAAAGCATGAAGTTAACTTTAAGGGTAAATCACCCCTTGCAATGATTTTTTTTAAATCCCTGAAATATGTCAACTTCAATTTGTAATTTTTTGATAGCAATACAATATACAGTGAAATTCAGCTAATTTGAAAGTTTCTGTACCAAAAAAAAAAGGACGAAAAAATCACATTCACCCTTTTAAAAAATAAGAGTTGTAACCGCTCGATGTGAAAAATATGTCCTAATAAGCGTCTTGTTGTAAGAAATCATCTGACGTTTGTTTGGGTAAAAAATTCCGATCCGTTTTTGAGATAATAAAGAAAACCGGGAAAACCCGTTTTTTATTTGAATTTCCAATAAAATATTTATCGAGTAAGAGGAGTCAATATATTAAATTGTAGTTGCAGTCTGCTTCTTATTTTCTCCTTTTTTTTGAAGATTTCATTTTTTTCCACTCTTTTAAAAAAACTTCCCCTTTTTCTCGTTTTTTGCTTAAATACGAAGTGAATCAATAGAACCCAATAAGAAAATCCAACTACATATTTGTGGTGGGAAGTTATTTTTTTTAGTCAAAAATATAACTATTTTATTGAAAATGTAATTACTTTGTTAAAAAGTGATACTTTTCGGTTGAAAATTCAACTCTTTTGTTGAAAACTTAAGCCTTTTGTTGAAAATTCCTCTTTACAGGTTAAAAATTCCACTATTTGGTTAAAAACTCAATTAGATATTTTGTTAGAAAGTTATCGTTTTGGTCAAATATTCAACTGTTTTGTTAAATATTCGTCTTTGTGCATGGAAAATCGTCTTTTTGGATCGAAAAGTCATCCTTTTTGGTTGAAAATTTATCTAATTTGGTAAAAATTCGTATCTTGGTATTAAAAGTTTAACTATCTGGTCGTAAATGCAACTGCTTAGTTAAAAATAAACTTTTTTCACAATTCTACTATTTTGTTGAAAATTCACTTTTTTTGGTTAAAAATTATAGTTGAATCTTTTTTATTTTAAACTTTAGACTATTTCGTTGAAAATTCAAATATTTTGCTGAAAATTGTTCTCCCTTTCCCTTGAAAGTTCTACTGTTGGAATGTAAAGGCAACTGTTTAGTTTATAAGTAATTTTTCTTGTTAATAATTCAAATATATGGTGGAAAATTAAAAAATGTTTTGCAATTTAATTATTTTGTTAAAAATTCAACTATGTTCTTGAGACTTTTTTGGTAAAAATTCCACTATTTTGGTAGAAAATTCTTCTTTCTTGGGTAAAAATTAACTTTTCCGTTCAAAATTAAACTTTTTGTTTAAAGCTGTAAGCATTTTGTTGGAAGTTCGTCTTTGTATATTGATAATTCCAATATTTGCTGGAAAATTCGATTATTTTGTTAAAAAGTCATCTTTTTTAGTTTATTATTCAACTGTTTTGTTAAGTATTCGTCTTTTTGGATAGATAAATCGTCGTTTTGGATCAAAAAGTCATCATTTTTGGTTGAAAATTATTCTTTCTTGTTTTAACATTAACTGTTTTTTGAAAATTCAACTGTCTTCTAAAAAATTCGTATTTTTGCCTCGAAAATTCAACTTTTGTATTGAAACTTCGTATCTTTTTATTGAAAGCTCTGACTAACTATCTAGTTGTAAATCTAACTGCTTGGTAGAAAATTAACTTATTTTTAAATATTCATTTATTCATTCAGGCTTATGATTTAAATTTTTATTCTAAAAAATTTGTTTTTGTAGGTTAAAAATTAAACTTTTCGGTTGAAAACTAAATTACTTTTCAAAAATTTATCTTGTTCGCTCGAAAATTCGACTGTTTTATTAAAAAATTTTGTTTGTGATAGAAAATTCGTCCTTTAGGATTGAAAAATCACCGTTTATGGGAGAAAATTCATCCTTTTTGGTTGAAAATTTATCTTCCTGGATGTGAAATTAACTTTATTTTTGAACTTTCAACTATTTAATTGAAAATTCATCTTTATGTGGAAAATTTACATTCTCAGGTTTATAATTCAACTCTCTTCTAAAAAATGCGTCATTTTCGCATAAAAATTCAACTATTCGGTTGAAAATTCAACAATTTTTGGTTGAAGTTGAATCTTCTTTGTTTGAAGATTCGACTATTTGGTTGAAAATTTAATTTTATTAGAAATTCAATTATTTGATTTTTATTATTATTGATTATTATTATTGTTATTAATTATTTAATCAAAAACTCAACTGTTTTGTCAAAAATTCGTCTTTAGTTTGAAAATTCATCTCTTGGTAATTTAAAGCATTTCATATTGAATTCAATATAGTACCCATACATTATTTTAACTTAAAAGATTTTATTTTCCTATTTTCGTGAAAATTTTGGTCCGTGAAGTCTGTAGTTACCAAAAACTATTCTTTTTCCTATGACCTAGAAAAAAATGTTAAACACCGGAAATTTTTTTCCGACGATGAAATTCGCGATATATAGTTTTTATAATTGAAGTTTGTGCATTTCCTTTTAAAGTCCTTAGAATTCAACAAATTAAAATTAAAAGGATTTTTTATTAAAAATTGTTGATTATTAGACGATTGAATAAAAAGTTTTTGAATGCAAATTTTTATAGGCTTTTTTGGAAAGTTGATAATCCAAAAAAGTTAAATTTTGTCTGCTATAATTTGCAGTTTAGTTTTGATTATTTCAAATTAAAAAATATTTACTTTAACCGTCGGAACCTTTTAATTTCAATAACCGGCAAAATTGTTCACAAATTCAATAATAAGTTCGTAAATAATGTCGCTCTCACGGTTATTTTATTTGGCACTTTCTACAATGACGTACATATACAAGAGATTTGGAAAATTCCATCGAGATCTACTTTTTCTATCTTTACCGAGACAAGTCGTGAAAAACGAAAAACTAGGAAATTTGGAAATTGAATTTAAAATTGTAACTTATCACTACAGCCGATCATTATATCTGAAAGTTTCGTTTCAGAAATTAATTTCTCTGACCTTCGGAAGGGTTGCGTTCTGGATTTTGATTTTATTTCTTGGCTGACTCAATGTGGCGAGAAAATGCCACCTGGTTTGCTTTTGAGTCGATGAAGCGCATCTTATTGATTTTGGCTTTGAAGGTAGATTAACCGATGAGCTTCAATGATTCGAACAGTAATCTGCGTGAGGATTTACTATTTCTGTCTTCTCTGATTTTCAAATTAAATGAGGTCACTGTCAAAATGAGAAAAAAGCTTTTAGAACACTAATTTACGAGAATCAAATAAACATATACATTTATTTAATTATTTAATCAATGACTTTCTGAATGTGAATTAGTAGAATTTTACGATGAATGAATAGGAAACTACTGATTGAAAAAGTACAAAAGGGCCATTCAAAAACTACATCACGTTATTTTAAACACCTTTTTCCACCCCTCCCCTTCTTCGTCACAGATCATCACACAAAGCTTGACCCCTAAAAAAACGATGATTTTAACAAAGTAGTTAAAGTTTTAAACTCATAGTTGAATTTTTAAGCCAAAAAGGCACATTTCTTAAAAGACACTTGAATTTCTAATCGAAAAGTTTAAATTTTTCATCCAACAGATGATTGTCCAACAGAACAGTTTAATTTTTAACAAAATATTTCAATTTTTAATCAAATAATTAAATTTTCAATCGAAAAAAAAAAGAATTTTTCATACAAAAGACGAATTTTTGACAAAACAGTTAAATTTTCAACAAAATTGTTCCATTGTTGTTGAAATAATTACATTTTCAACAAATTAGTTGCATTTCCAACCAAATGGTGGAATTTTCAAGACAAAATTTTTTAGAAGAAAGTAGAATTGCCAATCGAGAATGATGCATTTTTTATCGAAAAGGCGAATTTTAAACAAAACAGTGAAATTTCCATCAAAATACTCGAATTTTTAATAAAATAATTGAATTTCTTAAATAATACTTGCATTTGCAATTGAGAAGGGTGAATTTTTTATCCAAAATATGAATTTTGAGCAATGCAGTTGAATTTCTAACATAATATATTGAATTTTTAATAAAATAATCAAATTTTCAATAAAAGAGTTGCATTTTCAACCAAATAGTTAAATTTTCAAGACAAAACGACCATCTTTTTAGAAGACAGTTGAATTTCGAATCGAAAAGGATGAATTTTTTATACAGAAGACAAATGTTGAACAAAAAAGTTAAATTTGCAACAAAATTGTTCCATTTGTAATCAAATATTTACATTTCCAACAAAATAGTTGGATTTTCAACCAAATGCTGGAATTTTCAAGACAAACTTTTTAGAAGAAAGTAGAATTTCCAATCGAAAAGGATGAATTTTTTATCCAAAAGACGAATTTTCAACAAAACAGTTAAATTTATATCAAAATACTTGAATTAATAATAAGGTAATTGAATTTTCAACAAAATAGTTACATTTTCAACCAAATGGTTAAATTTTCAAAACAAAACAACAATTTTTTTCGAAAACAGTTGAATTTCCAATCTATAAGGATGAATTTTTCATCCAAGAGATGAATTTCAAACAATGCACGTAAATTTCTAACATAATATATTGAATTTTTAATGAAATAATCAAATTCTCAATAAAAGAGTTGCATTTTCAACCAGATAGTTGAATTTTCAAGACAAATTTTTTAGAAGAAAGTTGAATTTCCAACCGAAAAGAATAAATTTTTTATTCAACAGACGATGGTTCAACAAAACAGTTTAATTTACAACAAAATATTTTAATTTTTAAAATGGTAATTTAATTTTTTAACAAAAAAGTTGCATTTTCAACCAAACGGTTAAATTTTCAAAACAAAACGACAAATTTTTTAGGAAACAGTTAAATTTCGAATCGAAAAGAATGAATTTTTCATAAAAAAGACGAATTTTCAACAAAACAGTAAAATTTTCATCAAAATACTTGAATTTTTAATAAAATAATTGAATATTCAACAAAATAGTTGCATTTTAAACCAAATGGTTAAATTTTCAAGACAAATTTTTTAGAAGAAAGTTGAATTTCCAACCGAAAAGGATAAATTTTTCATCCAACAGACGATTGTTCAACAAAACAATTTAATTTCCAACAAAGTATTTTAATTTTTGATAAAAAAATTTAATTTTCAATGAAATAGTTGCATTTTCAACCAAATAGTTGAATTTTCAAGACAAAACGACAATCTTTTTAGAAGACAGTTGAATTTCGAATCGAAAAGGATGATTTTTTTATACAGAAGACAAATGTTGAACAAAAAAGTTAAATTTGCAACAAAATTGTTCCATTTTTAATAAAATATTTACATTTCCAACGAAATAGTTGGATTTCAACCAAATGGTGGAATTTTCAAGACGAATTTTTCAGAAAAATGTAGAATTTTCAATCGAAGAGGATGAATTTTTTATCCAAAAGACGAATTTTCAACAAAACAGTAAAATTTTCATCAAAATACTTGAATTTTTTATAAAATAATTGAATATTCAACAAAATAGTTGCATTTTAAACCACTTGGTTAAATTTTCAAGACAAATTTTTTAGAAGAAAGTTGAATTTCCAAACGAAAAGGATAAATTTTCATCCAACAGACGATTGTTCAACAAAAAAATTATTATAAAATGATGAATCTTAAAAAAAAGAATATTTACACTAAGAAGTTCAACTTTCAATCAAGTAGTTCAATTTTCAATAATAAACAACTCATTCTTAATGACAAAAATACATGTATCAACAACAAAATTTTTTAATTTTAAATCACAAACAATCGAACTTATCCAAAAAGTTGAATTCTTACCGAAAAAGTGTAATAGGTGATATTTCAACTAAATAAGATTTTATTTTCAAATAAAAAAAGTTTATTCAAACCAAAAAAGAGGAACTTTCAACAAAATAGTTTAACTTTCAGCCCAAAAAATTAATTTTTAACCAAAGCAACGAATTTTTAACAACAACAAAAATAATTTCTTAACCAAAGAGGTGAATGTTTAACTGAAATTATGAATCTTCAACCAAAAGAATTAATTTTTAAGAAAGTAATTCAAATTTCAATTAATGTGTTGAATTTTCAGACAAGAAAGATGAATTTTCAATTTGAAAAAAATTAATTTTCAATTTAAATAGAGAAATTTTCAACAAAGCAGTTGCATTTTCGAACAAAAAAGATAACTTTAAGAAAATAGTTGAATTTTTAAACTCTTAGTTGAATTTTCGAGCATATAGTTGATCTATTGAGCAAAACGACGAATTTTCAACAAAATAAATAAATTCTCCACAAGATGGTTGAATTTCCATCTAAAATCATTAATCTTAAAAAAAAGAATATTTGCCAATGAAGTTCAAGTTTGAATTAAGTAGTTCAATTTTCAATTATAAGCAATTAAGTTTTCATTGATATTTCCGCTAAAAAAGATTTGAATTTGAGATAAAAAAGTTTATCTCACCATAAAAGAGGAATTTTAAGTAAAATAGTTCAATTATCAGTTTAAAAAAATGTATCTTTAACGAATAAAAAAGGAATTTTCAACAGAGTATTTTAATTTTTTGATCAAAGAGATGAATTTTCAACTAAAATTATGAATCTTTAACCAAAATAATGAATTTTTATAAATGCAGTTTAAATTTCAACTAGTGAGTTTTGTAGAAGGCAGTTTGAATTTTCAAGCAACAAATATGAATTTTCAATTTAAAAAAATGAATTTTCAATCAAGAAAGAGAAATTCTCAACAAATTAGTTGAATTTTCGAGCAAAAAAGATTACTTTAAGAGAATAGGTGAATTTTCCACCAAATGGTAGAATTTCAAATAAAAAAAGATTAAACAGCAGCCAATTCCATTAAAAAAAAGTAGTTAAATTTTCAATACAAAAAAAAACAAATTTTTCACAAGAAAGTTAAATTTCTAATCGAAAAAGTATTTTTTATCCAGCAAGACACATGTTCAACAAAACCGTTAAATTTTCAACAAAATGAATACATTTTTTACGAAATAGTTGAATTTTTAATAAATAATTAAATTTTCAACGAAGTGGTCAAATTTTTAAACAAATATTTAAATTTTCAATCCGAAAGACAAACTTGCAACAATAAAGTTGAATTTTCGAAAAAAATATAACTTTTTAACAAAATAATTGAATTTTCAAATAATTATTTGAATTTTTAACTACATAGTTGTATTTTTAACAACAAAAAATGACTTATTAACCATACAGTTGAATTTACAACCAAATAGTTCAGCCAAAATCTGTTTTAAATTTTCATCCATATATAATTGAATTTTTTATCCAAGAAGACGAATTTTTTAGAAGAATGTTTAATTTTAAATCCAAACGGACGAATTTTATATCCGAAAAGACAACATTTTCGACCAAAAAAGATTAATTCTCAACAAAAAATATAACACTGGATATTTCAACCAAAAAAGATTTTAATTTTGAATAAAAAATAGTCAAATTTAAATAAAAAAGGTGAATTCTTAACAAAAAATATAATAACTTATATTTCAAAGAAAAAAGATTTTTCAGTCAGAAGGAAAAGAATTAAACCAAATCGTTCAAATAATCAAATTTTTGATTTAAACAAATTGTAACCAAAAATTAAATAATTAGATTTTCGGTTCAACAAATTTATTTCCAGCCAAAGAGAAAAAAAAATTCAAAAAACATATTTAAAATTTCAACCAATGGGATGGATCTTCAATTAATTATATAAATGTTTAGCAAAGTAATTCACGTTTTAACCAAGAACATGAATTTTCAATCAAGAAAATCGATTTCCTACAAAAGAAAGGCGAATTTGACATAAATTACAATGATTCTTGACCAAATTGCTGAATTTTCAAGTAAAAATTATCAATTTACAACCATGAATGGAAGAGTTAAATTTGTAGTTAAAAAAATTAATGTTCAACCTAAAATACAATTTTTCATAAAAATAGTTAATCTTCAACCAATAAAATTAATTTTTATCTTTGAAGTTCAACTTTCAACCAAGTAGTTGAATTTTCAACCAAAAAGATGAATTATCAAATAAAATTTAATGGTTAAATTTTCAGCCAAAAATTGATTAGTTAAATTTTCAGTTAAGAAAATTAATTTTCAGTTAAGGAAATTAATTTTCAACTAGAAAAAAACGAATTTTCAACAAAAAGAGATCAATTGTGAATCAAAAATATAGGAGTGGGGGAAACCTGCCTACAGTGGATAATGCATCCTACAGTGGATAATCATTAAATAAAAATACAAATATATCTAAAATAATAATTTTTAATTCAATTAATAGTTAAAGACACTATACTTGTTGATAGACTACAAATTAAAATTAATTTTTTTTTCTTACATCCGTGCTCTTAATTAATGATTATCCACTGTAGGAAGGTTTCTCCTAGACTTTTCGATTAAAAGGAAATAACTTCCAACGAAAAATAGTTGTATTTTCGTATTGGGTTGGATTCAGTTCACATATATAATCCTTGTATAATATCATATTGTTACACATTTTCACAAAACCTACGCCATCCCCCTAATTAACTGTGACGTAGTTTTTTAACGGCCCCAAAGTAGTTTACCTTTGGCAAGCATTTCTACTAATAATTAGTATTTTTCTACTTTAATTTTTATTAATTAATTCGGTAAACAAATGACAACTACATTAATTAGTAGGAATTTAACTACTATTAATTGAATTAGTGACATTTGACTACTTGAATTAGTCGCCACTAAATCAGATTTAAAGAGTAGTGAATAACAATTTATGAAATTGAACTTTTAATTACATTATGATTTTTTTAACCCTTGTTTGGCACACCTCCCTGGAGTAACGTACTTGGCACATGGGGTCGTCGACGACCCCAGCGTGAAA
>JAABKJ010001662.1:0-30063 GCA_011634705.1 Andricus grossulariae
ACGTAGAATCCGAATTTTAAAAAGTTAAATGTTCATCTTCCTTTTTTAATGAGTTTTTCTTGCATGATACGGAGAGGATACGATGTGGATACTATGAGGATACGCTGTAGCGTATTCGTTCCGTTCATTCGGTCCGCTAGGGACCTACGTAAGTTTCAACCCCAATGTGGGTCTTCTTCCAGGTAAAAACATAATCTATGTCAACATTGAAAAGGATGAAGATAAAAAATGTTTAAAAAGTATAAATATGTCGAAGAATGGATAATTTTAGTAATATTTTACCTTTACTAGATGATCCGTTATTATAAAAACGGTCGAAGAAAGTTTACAGTTGATTTTTGAAAACTCTCAAATTCACTAAATTGATGTGAATATATGAGGTTGTATAAAAATAATATCTGCAGCACTTTTTTGTGCAGAATAACTTTATTTTATCAGGTTAAAAAAAAATAAACTATAAATTTTGTTTGGTTTGTATACAAAATTTTAAGAATTTCCCAAATTTTTTGTTTGCAAGGGTAATTTATTACATGTAGATGTTGTAAACAATAAGGTACATTTTACAGTCAATCCAATAAATAATAAATTGTTAGCAAAATGAAAGAAGATAAGTAAAATAAATGTACATTGCAGACAGCAGATATGATTTTTGTGAAAATTTCTCAACAGATTTGTAATCAGCACGAAACGCTAGCCCAAATTAAAAAAAAACATCTTAATACGTCAATTGGTTGCGGAGATTAACAAACTTTTTTCAATTTTAACGCGTGAATTCAATTCTGGCGCGAGCATCAGACCGGCAACAGCAGTTTCCCCCACTCCGCCGCCACAGACCACGTCAATCATTCTCCCATAATCAGTCACCATAATCAGCAACAAAATAATAAAGCATTTGCCTTGAAAATTTAATAACAAATAGTAAAGCTCTCATTCTGTACTTGATGTAAATTTTTTGCTTTGTATGTTGAAAATTGCAGTAGCAATAATTTTTTAAGTAAAAAAATCATCTCCTCCCCTCTCTTGAAAAACAACAATTTTTTGTTGAAAATGTGTAGAAAAATAGCACATATCGAATAAATCTTATCCCGATTCCATTGAGTAAAAATTGACAAAACTATCCTATTTTATTTATGACGAAAAAACATACCCTCTTTTTATAGCCATTTTTATGCTGAAGTTTTGCACCCTTTTTAAGGGTGATAAGGGACATATTATCTCAAAGTTTGAAACTTGTTAACTAATTATTGCAATAATAATTTCATATTTAAAAAAGGCATTTCCGGATGGTTTTTTTTCAAGCAAACAAATGAACAAATCTTAATGTACGACACGTCATTTTGTAGATATTTGTAAGACCTACATTTTTTAACTAAAATGTTTTTCTGACAAGACATATAGGTTAGTTGAAATAAACAAAAAACTTGTTTTTGCTATCTTTGACGATTGTTTACACACACGGTGCTTCCGAAACCTTGGTTTCAAACATATAGGCTTTTTCTACATGCTAGCACTATGAGAATTCGAAGTCAAATTTCAGATAGCATTTTTTACCTCAAATTTCGTAGGGCACCTGGAATAATTTAGAGTCTTCAATGCAGCTAGACAGTCTTCAATTCTCTTCCAAGTTGCGCCGAAGATTTTAAGTTCCTTACTCGTAGAGCTGAAATCTGTACAAAATTGCTTTGCAGCATGTAGCGACTCAAGCATGTCGTTAATTGTACCTAATCGTGTAGGGACGTGCAATACTGGTTTACTGATGTTGTATCGTTTAAGAGACGTAATAAATATTTCAGTACGAAGCACCTTCACTGCTTTTCGTGCCTATCGAGAAGAAAAATAATGCTACAGATGTGCAGACCTTAATATCAGGGATCACAATCTTTTTCCTAGCCCCCTGCGTTCCCCCTTTTATTTTAAACTACCCTTTTTCCCCTATTCTCGAAAAACTCCCCTTTTATCTTTACATATACGATACACTCGAAAATGCGATATGTAGATTACGCGGAAAATTTTCTGAAATTAATAAATGTATTTTAAAACTATGAGAACCACTGTTTTTCTTACAAGTAAGACATTATTTATTATAATTTTTTAAGATTTGCTAAGTTTAAATTAAAAATATAATGGATTAATTTTTATAATTGAAACTTGAAGCTGACACATTTTAAAACATATTGAAAATGTCCAAACCGGAGATAGAAGTTGTTATCCAATATAAAATTGTATAGTAATTTTAAAAAGAAGTATTATAAGGTTTTATAATGAAAATATTACTTTTTAATGAAAATAAGCAAAGTTAAATAATTAAACAATAGAATATTCCAAGTCGATCGACTTAAATCTGCGAAGTTAAATGTTTTAACTTGAAAAATTACGTTAAAAATTGAGCAACTTAAATTTCAAATCTATATAGAAGTGTTGAGCAGTCTCAAATTTTATTTTTAAATCTTACCAATAAGAAATTTAGAAACGTTGATTTGACCGATTTTAAACTCAACTATTTAGGATTTAAATAAAAATTTGAAGCTAAATTTTTTTTTTCTGAATCTATACAAATTAAATATTTTTGAATTGTAAAATAGTTTACGTGCTCAGGTTTGAACTATATTTATTAATTTAAGTTTAATAGCATTGAAGAGTGTAGTTGCAAAGTACTACTTTAAATCACCGTAAATGGATTTCAGAATATCTAAGTATATGCATTTTCCACGTTTGTCCCATAAAGCGGGTAAAATCGTTATAACATATAAAAAGAAATGTTTAATCTTTATTCTATTTTGCCCCTTTTTTGTGAAACAATTGCCCTCCTTTTTTGCGTTGTGATTCCTGTAATGTATAAATCCTTATCCTTTTTTGCGTTGTGATTCCTGTAATGTATAAATCCTTATTTCTAATATTTTATTAAAATTTGTATATGAAATTACTTAACTTTTTATAGAAAGCAGGCCAAAGTTAGATTTATATTATTTATTATTATATTATATGTCATAATATAATATATTTGTTTTTTCTTTGCCCAAAGCAAATCTTATTTAGGGAAGTTTTGTAGAATAATTTTCTTCTCCTGTTTGCTTTTATTAAGTCAAAATAGGAGATTCATGTCATTCAGAGTTTGCTTCATAATTTTTTTCTTCAAGTCGTCCCATGTAACCTTTGTCATTAACTATTTCCTCAAGGTTTACACATTCATGCTGGCATTCTTCAGGATGCGCTCCGCTATTCTCTTCTACTAAATAATTTTCTTGATCTGACTTTCAACAACTTCTTCAGCATTTTACTCTTCTTCCATATCGCTGATGTCCATATCTTCCTCGGCGAAGATGTTCTCTTGATCTTCTTGCAATAAGGTGGTCATCTTAATCATATTCACTCCGTTTTCCATTGTTCACATATACATGTCATCTACAAGTATGTTGTACTGTTGTAAAATATCTCGGATAACATTTCGCAGATAATAATAAGTATGTCGTTCCTCGAGAACTTTAGCGGCTAACGTTCTGAGTTGCATTTTCCCGTTTTTAATTAATTGAACATTAACTGCTAGAAACGATTTTCCATGTCTTAAAGTTTCTGTATAAAAGATGTGAGAACTCAAAAAAAAATTACAAGAAAAAAATTAATGCATTGTGAATGCTTTAATTTTTAATATTATTTCGAGTTTGAAAAAAATGTATCTCGAATGATATCAAAACAACGTATACAACTGTCAAAGCGTGATTGATCACATTTAAGTTTACAATTTTAAAATAATATTATTCAAAAAAACAATACACAATTATGGGAAACATAAGAAAAAAGGATAAGTATGTTTTCGAAATATAAGTTTAGCATTTATTTGTCGTTTTGCATTGCTTGTTTGTTTGTAATGTAGGCGGGGGAGCCCATGAGGTCCCACCTCTGGCGCTCAAGCTATAAAGCCTGTTGTGCCACACCCGCGTTTATCTCAAGGCAGTACTCCGAATCCGGCCATCTTCGCCGAGTGTTTTTGGATCTCGGTGGGTTTCGTTGTTACATTGTTCTGAGATTGTACCTCTCACTGCCAAGCGTGCCTATCACACAGTAAATGACGTCCTACTTGTTTGTGGCCAAGTGGCCCCCATCCACTCTGCCATTCGGCAGCCTCCCTAGCAGGCTAGGGTGGACGGAGCGATCCCTCTGAGATCATCAGTTAGATGCACAGATTCGAAGCACTGCCTTGGTGTGTTATGTAAGTGTATGTGTGTGTGTTTATTACTCGAAATTAGCCAGCGACCGCCGAGCAAGAGTCCCCCGTGGGTGCCTCAAGCGCAGAAGTCCCCTGTAGGAGCCTCAAGTGCAAGAGTCCCCCGTAGAAGCCTCAAGCGCAAAGAGATCGCTGTCTCATTTTCGAGTCTTCTCAAAATCGGCTTCGACCCCCAAGGCTAGTCCCCTCGATATGGGGCCTACACCGTGGTACGTAACCAGCCTCTTCTGAGGGGACTTACAGCTTGAGGTGGGTTCCGAGACTACTTTACTTTCCTACGTGCATATTTAGATATTGCCCAGACTATATCAAAAATTATTGTAACTCAACTGCAGGTCCACAAGGTAGCCAACGATGATCAGTAATTAGCACACGTTCAATTGAAGCCTAACTTTCTCTAAGAAAATTAGTTTGCAACACCTGGATTACTTCGTTGTAATTTCTGGTAGAGGGGACGCTCAAGTAATGAGCAGGGAATAGGCAATGTTCATTTAAAACAAAAAATTCCTTACGAAAGATAGGTGTAACACACCTGGATCACTCCGTTTTAAAAGCAGTTCCACGGGACAGATAATGATGAAGGAACGATGAATCTTTCTAGTAATTAGCATGAATGAGATGAAATTGATTCTCACATGAAAAACAAAAGAAAATCCACCCTCTTCCTTTCATAAATCAAATGAATGTTTCATTTGAAATCAACACTCCTCGAGGTAGATGTTTTTGACACACCAGGATCAATCAGTTTTAACCAAAGGTCGGCGTGACGATCAGAAAATAGGCAGGGAGAAATAAATGTTCATTTCAATCCCGACTTCCTCGAGGAAGTTGGTTTTGATACACCTGGATCATTAAGTTTTAATAATAGGTTGACGTGACCGTCAGAAAATTATTAGATAGTAGTAAAGGTTCATTTGAAACCAACACTTCTCGAGTAAAATGTTGAGACGCCTGGATCATTCAGTTTTAACTGAAGGTCGGCGTGACAATCGGAGAATAATCAGTGAGTAGGAAATGTTCATTGGAAACACGATTTTCTCGAGGAAGTTGGGTTTGATACACCTGGATCATGAGGTTTTAATAAAACGTTGACGTGACCGTAAGATAATTATTAGGGAGTAGTAAATGTTTATTTGAAAGCAACACTTCTCGAGTAAGATGTTTTTGAGACACCTGGATAATTCAGTTGTAACCGAAGGTCGACGTGACGATCAGGTTATAATCAGGGAGCAGCAGTTGTTCATTTGAAACCAACACATCTCGAAGTAGATATTTTTGATACACCTAGATCATTCAGTTTCAACTGAAGGTCGACGCAATGATCGGGTAATGATCAAGGAGTAGCAAATGTTCATTTGAAAGCAACACAATTGGAGGAAGTTGGAATTGACACACCTGGGTCATTCAGTTTCAACCGAAGGTGGACATGACGATCAGGTAATGATCAGGGAGTAGCAAATGTTCATTCGAAACCAGCAATCCTCGAAGATGTTTTTGACACACCTGGATTATTTAGTTTCAACCGAACGTTGAAGTGATGATCAGGTCATGACCAAATGTCAGTTGGGTTTGACACACCTGGATCATTAAGTTTGAAGAGGTTTGAGGTGACGATCAGATAATGATCAGAGAGTAGCAAATGTTCATTTGAAACCAACAAACCTCAAGGAAGATGTTTTTGACACATCTGGGTCATTCAGTTTGAACCACAGGTCGACGGGATGGTCAGGTAATGCTCTAGGAGTATCATATGTTTATTTGAAACCAAACATTCTCTCGAAACATGGATTTAACAAACCTGGATCATTAAAATTTAATAGGAGGTCGACGTGACCATCAGGTCATAATTAATCAGAGAGTAGAAAACGTTCATCTGAAGTGTTGATCAGCAAACGTGAACCATCATAATTCTTAACTCTTATGGAATTTGCTGAAGTCAAAAAAGCCTCTTTCTGTTTGAACATATTTGGTCCACGTTTTTGTTTTGTTATATCAGATCGTAACTATATTTTATGGCTTTTTATTTCGTGATTAGGAAGTATAACTATTTTCACCTAATTTACGTCATTACAAAGAATAATTAACTCTGATTTTCATTACGTTATCAACAACGTAAAATATCCAACGGACGCTTTCTGTTTCTATTTATTAGCGTCATAACCAAAAGAGAATTTAATTTTGTTTCGATATCCGATAACGTAACGTAACTAAACAGAACTTAATATTTCGGTTTGTTTGGGTCCCTGGTTTATAGTGATACACAATCCAGGTCCCGTAGAAGACGGTCCGTTTTTGTAATTCCTAGAACTGCTGGCCCACGCAGTTTCTCAGCGGCAGGCCGAAAGACGCTTACGACTCTCACCTGGGAAGGACCGCAGTGCGCGAGTGCTCAGTCGAGTATATTGCGCAATAGTATGCATTCCAATTGGAAGCAGTTCAGGCGGCCCTGACTGTTTGCGTTTCGAGGGTACCGATTTAGTAACAAGACCAGTCCGGGGCAAACCGCGAAACTATTATTATATGGAACTTGGAGTGTACCATAATAAAATACATTTTTTACGACGAGGCATGGTTGAAGACACTACAGTGGAGTTTCATACCGAGTTTCATTGCGCTCTTTGTAGAGAATTGCCAAAACAATGTATGAAGGAGAAATAAGACAATTTTTCAGAAATATTTAAAAAAAAATCTTAGCTACAAAAGTAAAAAAATATTCCGTGCATGTAAAGCGGGATGAAAATGCCTGATTCCAACCTAGAAATGGCACATGTGCACTACCACAAATGAGTCTTATTTCTATGCGAGGAATTTGAATTGGTGATGTAGCAAGAACTATTTTGGTGATATTTTTTAGTTATCACCTCTACACTTTTACGAAAATATCTTTAAATGCTTTACTTTAATATTTTTCCCCTGAAAATAAATCGGCGTGGTGTCATAATTAATACAATTTTTCAAAAATTCAACAACAAAATTGTCACCAGTTCTGTTTTTTAAATTTTATTCAATAATTCCCAAAAACTCCCCAAAAACGTGATCTTAAGATTAAAGTTTTGGATATTCTTATGCCATGCGGATACGAACTTATCGCATTAATATGGGTCTGAAACGGACGCATTTTTACATGCTTAATGATGATCCTGTTAATGCCATTTACGTTTATTAAAGTCCACCGTTTTTTTACCTTAATAAAAAAAAAACAATATAAAACTTGCGCCAGTATCATGCCAAAATTGATGCCATAAGTTGGTTCCGATATCACATAGTTATTTAAAATATTAACTTCGAAATAACATTCTGTTAGGAGTTATGGAAGAGGAAAGTGAAGAAAAAAAAACAGTTGTTCTCGAAAATGGTTTAACGATTTTAGTGAACAAAATATATCTTTTGAATACTAATGAGAATGCAGTGCTGACAATTAAAAAAAATTACCAGAAAAAAATGAATGCATTATGAATGCTTTAATTTTTAATATTATTTCGAGTTTGAAGTTTTCGAATGTCAGATTGTTAACTTTTAACTGGTAATTAGTAATAGCAGCACTATTGTCCTTTGTCTAATAAATTTGCAGCTACATTGTTACAGGTATACATTGATAACAGGCAGTTCCCATCTCTGTAAGTCAATTAGTGTATCTTATTCTGTCACTTAGTTTTAGGATCTTCTTCAATTATTTATTGCAGTCTCCATCGATTCAAAATCTACTGCAGGTGACACTCGGAAAACCTTCAATTATTAAGAATAGCCTCTTCGCAATACACTACAGTAAATGTATCAAATAACAATTAACCCTGCTTCATTACTTATGCACCCTCGTCTCTAATCTTGGCAAGTTTTGTGAAGGTAGATAAAGACGATTTCCGTCTTTAAAAAGTGATAAAAACTTGTTTGGTGATAACTTAAAATCAGCCAAATTCGTACGTTCTTACTGTAAATTTATTAATTAGACCTTATCACTTTTTATCGATAGTCTAATGATTTTATTTATATTTTAATAATCGCACGAACAAAAATGAAGCATGCACTCCTGACATAAAAATGAACTTATTATTTAAAAAATGCATTTTCTTAATACTATAGGCATACTTTTTCACTTTATGTCGCAAACAGACTACAATTCTGAAAACGAAACTCTTCCTTGGATACATATGGCGCAATTAGTGTCCTAGCTTCAGAATCTTTCCGCACATGGTGTCAGGATTGAAGATGAATAGATTGTTGTGAGGGGCTTCTTTCTGGGAGACTGCCTTGATTATTTCTTGTCCCATGACACCACCGAGGATCGCACATACTGGACTTACTTGAGCGTATAAATTTCCCCTGCAATGTAATGTATTCCATTAACACAAAAGAATGCAATAACCAAATAGCCTTAATGTAGTGTAACGTATAAACTTTGTAAGTCCCTCTCTTGAACTTAAACATTTTCATATAAACGTAAAGTGCATACAAAGTAAATTGTCGGAACTTTACTTGACTAGTCAACCTAGTCATTCAACCGAGGATTGGAGTAATTGCTTAGTACAAAAACAAATACCTGCGGTATGAGTTGTCAAAAATTTCGCTGATTGAGTATTTTGATTAAGACTGTACAAAGATTAGGACTGTGCAAAGACTGTTGCGAAATATGCTGAAGCTCTGGGTATTTCTAGCACTACAGAATGTGCATACGTGCCGTGAAGCGTCGGTGAACAGAGATCATGAACTGCGCAATCACTTTTAGACATAGTGTGATAAAGTTTAGTGAATATCTTTTTCCGTAATCATCATTTAACCCCAGGTTTTGATTATCTCTGGACCATCAATTGTTCAGTTTATGGTGCAGCGAGAGTTTTAGCTGATTCAAATCGAAAGCTAAAGCCGACGATGGATCAAAAGACCAAAAGAAGCTTGCATCAACTGAACCAGAAGATTGGCTGGGCAAGACAGAATGCATCCCGTGTTCAGGGTATGATTGACTACATAACACCTGGTAGGCCGCTTACATAAAAGGACCGAAAGTTCGCTAACGAACTGAGGATCTAACACCAATCACTGAACAAATCAAAGCTGCTGAAAATCAAGCATCACATTCTTTACAAAATATCGCGCCTCTTCAGCGACATCCCTGTTTATGTCCAAAATTCACCCAAGCCCGGAGAGGTCAAGACTTATTGGAAAAAGATTTAAGACGTCAACCACAATTGAAAGAAACATTGAGAATATCATCCGCTTCAAGGAGCTTTGCGACAACCTCATAACATCTGAGGAGGAATGTCCGTAAATCACTACCGAAGAGTTGAAGAAAACATTAAGGAGCAAGAAGGATTTCTCTACTGCAGGATAGATAGAATTATAATCTGTCTGTCTCATCTGGAAATTATCGTGTGACAACGAACGGCATCACCTTTCAGACGGGCGTCTTTCAGGGCGACACCATGATCCCTCTCTCCTCTTTTGCATCACACTACTGCCATTATCTCTCGCAATACTCAATTCTCCGGGGTACCTCGGCGGCGAGGCTAATCATCGCGAGCGCAAGGTAACTCATGTATTTTATATGGCTGAACTGAAGATCTATGGTGCTGATGCAAGGTAGCTTCAGAGTGCTTTAAGCAGCTTCCAGAGGTACATTGGAGAGATTAGTATGGACTTTAGATTGGAAAAGTGTGCCAACATTTATCTGAAGCGAGGACGAATTGCTGGCGTTTCCGAGAACCCTGAGCTCGTGGTAAGGAGTGCTGTTAGATACCTCGACGCTGAAGAGATCTCCCTATACTTACGGTGAAACGGTAACTTCCTCAGATCAGTTTCTGCCAAAACACTCGCAAATTAATGCATAAATTAAATTTTCGTTTCTTGCATTGTAAAAAGTAGACCGACATCGATGGTTGGCTTCTCTTGAAAATAAAATTTATTAAACAATTTTTTTTTTAATTAACAAAACCTTAGATTATTTAATTCTAACAATTTTTGATGCTCAAAATAGGAGAAGTCCGCCATGCGGAAACTAATAATAAACATGATACGCGTAAAAAAAATTGATTCATTTATTTATTTAAACACATTTTGCTGAAACTGAAGCAAAATAAAGCAAGAAAGATTCTGCGAAAACCCGGTTTTTTAGTTCCTGAATTTGCCGCCAGTAATCAATACCGGTCTGTTCTTGTTTCGTGCATCGTATATATAATTATTTTTATTTATTTATACCTATACACTACTTCACCCACATCAAGCTTATGCTTACGGTTGCATGCTTGAAAAACTTTATCACTATTATTATTGCATCATAACATTTTCGGACACATCAAACAATATTCAGCTCTCTACATGGGGAAAATATTGAAAAATAATAAATACCTAATTTTCCAATTTATACTCGATCAATTTGTGCAGGCTTCGGAAAAGAACAGTTTCTTATATGCCAAAATACTTAAAGATTATGGCCAAAATTGGACTTCTGTTTATTGAATGTTAAAAATTATACCCCTTTTCAAGGCGGACTTCTCTTCAAAATAAATTATGTTAAAAAGTACACATATAATATATGGACAAAAAGTGAGCGATTTACGATCAATTTATCCGTGGGCTGCTTTTAGTAAAACAAAGTTTACTTTTTGCCAAAATACTCGAAGAATATTGCGAAAATTGGACTTCTGTTTATTGAATGATGCACATTATACCCATTTTTATGGTGGACTTCTCTTCAAAATAAATTATGTTGAAAACTACACATTTTATGTGGACAAAATGTGAGCGATTTTTCATCAATTTATCCGTGGGCTGGTTACACACATAATTGAACTCACTTTGATTATATCAACAGCAACAAATTATTGGATTTAAAGAATTTCATTAAATCTTCGTTGAAGTTGGAAGAATATCAAACTTTAAAATATTTTCCATTGACTTTTTACCATGGTAAAATAAACAATTACCAAAATACGGTTTTTGACCATAAAATAAGATTTTAGGGGCGTATGAGAAATTTCGCATATGACACATATTCAGAAAGGTACCTGGAAAAATTAATTTTTGTCCTGGAAAACTTGGAAAAGACCTAAAATTTTTGTTTGCAGAAATGCTAGACACCCTGGGTTTGTTTTCAAGTATTTTTCTTACATTCAGTATTTTACCTATGTTAGAGGTCGTAAAAGTAGCTTTCATGATTATCAAAATAAAATGTTTATATGTACAATTTTACGAATTTTAGTTTTTTGTTTCATGGGATGCCAATACATTATTTCTCAGGCGGATTTTATAGACATAGGCGAAATATTTGTCAATATTCTACATTTCTCTGCAGATGAGCAGGTAAGCCGAGTCGGGGAACTAAAACGAAACGGGTGCAATAACAATGGTTGAAGATTGTCTGTCTCTCTAGTTGCAAATTTTTTCTCACTAAAAGGTCAAAAATGTTAGCAACAGAATCCTGCCGATTTTTGGGTATCAGTTTGCACTTATATTTGCCAGGGGGCACTAGACTGTATTTCTGATTTTTTTTATAGATGTTGCTGCAGTCATTCATGTGCTCAGTCAAAGCTACCGTTTCCCTTTAAAGGCGCGAGTTTGGTGCTCAGAAGCATTTCATGATTTTAATGAAGTATAAGATTTCAGGATATTTCGCGGGTCACGTGTTAGAACTTTTTGGAGACAAGTTCGGACTCGCAAGACCGCGGAGGCGTGGATTTCATACTTTAACCTATTTTACTATTGGCTGAAAATGGTGACGATCTTTCTATTCTGGATTTTAACTGGATAAAGTAAAATGCTTGGGGCAACTCCCACCACGATTTTCACTCTCGCCGAGGGTTTTTTGTCTGAAATGATATGTTGTTATTGTTTTAAAACTCCTTTTCGCGGTTTTTGATTTAAATCAAAACAAATCAACGGAAGGATTAACTCTGACAACCAATGGTAGCCAAGCTGAGAATTCTACAGGAAAAGAAATTAGATTCCAGTGCTGATGGCCATTACACTAGCGTTCGATGGACGTGGAAAAGCGCGGACGGAAGTTCCTCCATCATAGGAGAGAGCTCGTTGAATCTGAGGCATAAACTCTCCAAAGGCGTGAACTGGTACGGGTTGCGTTGAGCAGAAGCGCCAAGTGGGTCCGTGACATCATTCCAGTGCGTGGTTTGACCTTGGTGGTGGACAGCATCTTTCTCGACTGACACTTTCGGTCATACTTCTGTACCTACTTAACGTTTTTGCGTTGTCGCATGCATTTTCTTATTACGGTGTTGTCCTTTGGCCCATTGGAAAGTCTTTCGGAAAGCTGTGAGGAAGCGTGTTTTGTCATCTGCTCTAAGGTGAGACGGCCAAGTTTTATTGAAGTGTGAAGTGCGATAGTTTTCTGTCTAAATTTGCTCCATCCCTCGTGGAAAGAAAGATGAACTTAATACCACTTTAAGATCAGTTTCAAACAACGTTTGGTCTTTTTCTGATCTGTACCCTTCAGCCTATACCTGCATTATTGTTAGGCTATTGAAATTGACTTTGTTCTCTCTCTCTCTCTCTCTGAAATAAGGATAGCTGTCTGTATCAACAGACTGGCTATACCTGAAAGTCCTAAGGAAGCTCGGCTGATTCATGATCATTTATGAGATCTAGAGGCTTCAATTAGTTTTCGTTATGATTATGGATGTTGGGGGTTTAAACTGCTGGCTGGGACAAAAGGTCTGTGGTCTTCTGGGGACCAGGAAAGATCAGTTTAAGATCACTTTAATACAGGCTTATACGATGTTATCGATATTTACTCGATATTTACTATGTAAATTATGATTTCTAAATATAAATTCCCATTATTTAGAAGTAGCCTCTTTGTGTTCTCAGAGTTTTTTAACATAAAAAGGTAATTTTATACATTTAATCATTGACATAAAATTGATGAAGAAAATGTAAAATGATAATTGTCGTAAAAGCACACAAAGCAGAAGAAAATGATACATCTTGCACATCGAATGAAGGAAGATTTGGCAAATGAGCAGGCTTTTCCTAAATCTTCCATTGGAAAGCACACCTGTTCAAAAAAATGTCTCTCATCATCACAAGTTTTGCAGTAAACCACACGTATTTTATCATGTCGGAAAATACTGGAGATGATAACTGATGGCGTACGATAGATTTGATAGAATCGATTATTCTTCAACTTCGTTTTCTGTCGAAGGACCAGGAATACTTTGAGAATTTTTTCCGACATTGCTGTGTCATTCAAAACGCAATAGTATGAGAATTAAAAATCACTTTTGGATAGTTTTGGAAATACTCATTGACACTGTCACGTAAAGCAAACAACTACTCTTACGTTCGTGCAAGTGCAAAGGCGCTTTCACTATTTTCTCTTTTTTGTCTCCCCTTCACTATTGATCATGTCTCCAAGGTAGACGAAGAAACGGCCCATGGGATGATGGAATTGAATATGTGAAAATTTAAATACTTATAAAGCAAACAAAAGTGCAGGCGGCGAGAATAGAGCCCGCGGCCTCTGCGCTCAAACTGGCCGCTCTACCGCGGAGCTACTCTGCCACATGGGAGCCAGCTTTTTCATGTCCATAAGCTTGCCTCAATTTTCTTCAAAGCCATTCATCTCAAAACTTTTCTTTACAATAAGTATAAATTAAAACAAAAAACACCACCTCTGACCTCCCCCTTGCGAGTAATTTTTAAAACATTAGTTCAAAAATATGAAATGATGAAATCCATCTTTCCATTCCTTCAACATATTTTGTCGAACTTATATTAGCTTTTCAAAGCCTTGAATTTTCCATCACAGTTAACACTGTATCAGTTTGCCGTGTAAACACAATCTTTCCTGAAAATTTAAAAGACTTCATAAATAGTGAAATCAGTTTTGAAGAAACGTGATACCAAAGCTATTTAATTGAAACTAACTCTTATCAAATCCAAAGATCTCAGAATGATAAGTTTGACGCAATTATTCTAAGAGATAACGACTATAGTATAGAGTATATAAGCCAGTAAAGCACTATAATATTTTATTTACTTTTCTGAATAAATTTTTAAATACAAAAATTATTCAGTCGTTCTTCTAATTAAAAAAGATGAGGATTGTCTATAGTCTGGTCTTATCATTGATCGTTATCCTGAATTCTATTGGTGAATATAATAATACAATATATCTATAATTTTAAGTAAATTTTTTAAAGTTTTAAGCAAATCAGACATTGCGCATATTTGTGTCCTCATTGACCCCTTTTTTAACGGCTAAACTTCGACATGCAAACTACAAGTCCACGTAAACATATGGTACTTTTTCAAGTGTACACGTATACGTAGGTCCGATAGAGTTCACACCGCACTTACGATCAATCATGAAATAAATAATACGCGATCTCTGGTTCCCATGTCTAAAGCACTTTTATTATAAATAATTATGAGTTTAAACTGGTTAATTTTACGGTTTGTAAATTTACAGTAACTTTTAAATATTTTAAAATGTTTAAAACCTACTAATACTTTTATAAATACGCATAATTCCTGAATATATTGCCTCATCGGTGTTGCGATCTATTTAAAAAGAAGTATAATTATGCGTATTGTCTCTATATGTTATAAGGATTATATTTCCCTATTTATATAAGCAGAGATCTCATTCTGGTTGCAAAAGTCACTCTCATGATCATTCTGACATAAATCGACTTTGGACATCCCATACCTTTTCTTCTTTAATTGTCATTACCCTACGAATAAGTATTTTTGAGTATATTTTACTTACGGTACATAATAAGCTGATACCTCTGTAATTACTGCAGTTCCTTTGATCTCCATTTCTTTTGTATATTGGTACGATAATCGCGTTTCTCCAATCGTCTGGGACTTCTCCGGTCTCGATACATGAATTTCAGCACTAATACTGTCTACGCTAGCAGCCTTACCATTTTTTAAGTCCTTAATTATATCTTAAACCTCAGAGACACACACTTTTTCAACTGGGTTTTCTACTGGATTATGTTCTATGTCGCAGTTTTGTTGCTCTACATCTTTACGTCCTAATAATTCTTTAAAAGAGTCTTTTAAAGTGTAGCTCCCATTGATATGCAAGTCAGATAGAATTTTAAGCTAGATGGGCCATTTAGTAGTGTTTTTTTTTAGTTCTAATACTTTAAAAAAATTACCTCGTTTATATGAGAAAAACTTTTTTGATATTCAATTAAAACAGTGCAATACGTAATATATCGGTTCGTGTTTTCGAGACGCATCAATCGACCAAAATTAATGGTAGTACTTACTGTACGAAACTTTAATATTTTAACAGACGAAATAATATCACATGACGTAAACATAATAGTTGAACGTAATTTAAGTCCCAAATATAATGAATGATCGGTAATGTAGAAGACGCACTTATCTTCTGGGCCATATGCAAGAAACTATTGAATATTATTATTCTCAATATTGAGGATAAATTGGCTCTTGATCTGAGTTAAGGTTTTCATCAAATTCAAATGAAAAATAATTCCAAAAAGTACACTGCCTTTTCTACACTTGAGGGACATTTCCATTTTAACGGTATGACTTTCAGTCTGAAGATCGCCCGGACACATTCCAAAGCATGATGGATACGGCACTAAGGGGGCTAATCGGGAAAATTTGCTTTGTTTACCTGCATGCCATTGTCGTGTTCAATTAAACTCTAAATGTGCTCAACGATAACGTCGTCATATTGTTTGAACGTCTGCTTGCAACGGGATTAAAATTGCAGCCCTATACGTGAAAGTTCTTAAGACCACAACTTGAATATCTATGTCATTTATTACAAAAGATGAAGTGGAACCCAACCAAAATAAAGTAAGTAGAGCAAAGCCATTGACGGAACTAACAAAACTGGATCAACATTTAGAATGTACTACAGCCTATGAGAGAAGCTTCCTACAATTGAAAAACTGTCTTTGTTCCTATCCCGTATCAAAATGATTTCAATGAAGAGATTACAATGATTACAATGAGATTACAATGAAACGTTTACATTGACCATAGATGCTAGCAATGTGGGCTTAGCAAGAACTTTATCTCAAAGAGGACATCCGGTTTGTTATATTTCAAGATCGATAAATGCCCCAACGTTGAATTACACGACTACAGAGAATGACCTTCTAGCAAATTCATATTACAGACAGATAATCAAGCCTTAAAGTGGTTCTTCAATATAAAAGATCATTCGTCAAGATTGATAAGCTGGAGACTACACTTAGGAGGATATATGTACGTGAATGAGTACAAGAAAGGCAATGATAATACCGCGGCTGATGCGCTCTCCCGAATGCATCCAATCAATCAACTGGATAATATTTCAGAAAATTTACCTGAAAACACAGAAGGTAATGCTGAAGATAATAACCCGGAATCCGATGGCAAATCATTACTGATAATAATGAATCAGAAACTGAGATAATTTTAAGTAACTCCGAAGCATTAGTAGAGGGGAAAACCAAACAATAAAGGTAATCAACCCATCACAAAAATATTAATAAATCAAGAAATTCAACACGAAAAGGAATTTTTCAAGGAATACTCCTCTTGGAAAACGGATCACAGGCTGAGCAAGTTGAAAATCAAACCCGTAGCTAGCGGACAAAATCGGATTAAAATAAGCAAGAAAAATATCTTCTCCTTGTTGCGAATACAACTGCCAGACTACGATGAAGAAGCGTGGATGAAACAAATTTACACTAAGTTGAAAGAATTTTAACTAATAAAATACTGCAAGAACTGCGACAGAATCAGAATCTATTAACGATTACAGCCAACTTACGTTATCTTAGAAGCACACATACACACAAATGTGAAAATCAAATAATTAAAGCCGGTATAAAAGATCAGATTAGAAGATGTGCCAGGTATCTCCATCCAAAACCGAATGGTTAACGTACATCACATTGGCTAATGATCGGGGTTCCATTCTAATACACAAAAACAAACTCTTCCCAAGCCTCAAATGTCCAGATAAGAGTAAACCAATGATGTAATTCTCGAAGCGAATCTGATCCGATCAAGCGAAGTTTGCGTGCTTAAATCTTAGTCTAATGTAATCACATTAAGGAAAACATTAAAATTTGCCAAACATACCAGCTACTGGAAGAAAATAACAATGCCATTTTTTGTCAGTTGAGCTTGACCTTTTAAAAGACTATCTGTTGCCACTGCAAAATAAAATTAGTTTCGAAATTCTAACTGATTCTAGTAAAAACTCCAATTAAATAGAAAGTCCGCTAAACAAAATTAAGTTCGACTGACGTGCTCGATCATGGAACGAAAAGGCGCATGATACGTTCACCTATCTAAGCTGCCTTGCAGTGATAGCAATGATCTTTGTCCACTCTATGTAACATTCACGAAAACATTAGTAAAAAATCGCATGGACAAGCTAATGCGTATAAATTAGGTTCTTTCAGGAGTAGGAAGCATCCAGCGTTGGGGTTGTAACACGTCCCGTAAAAGGTATGCGGACTTTCAGAGATTTGCTAAAATAGACACTTTTTATGTTAGAAAAGAAAGATTCCTTCATGTCCCTCCACTTATGTTCATATTGGAATGGGACCTACTCTACAGCCCTAAGGGATGCGTCAGTTTTACTCTTATCTTCGCTACGGCAGGCTGTATAACACTCACATTCCTAAATAAAGTTACTGTATGGATTTACGAATTCATGACAGATATTGGAATATATTTATTTACATTTAAGAATGTTGCCAATAACTGATTCCAGCGAAAGCCAAATTTGTTATTAAGTAATAAGGTGCATTTTTTAAAATTAACTCACTATAATAAGTAGAATTAAATAGTTTATAATGTGTTGACAAAAAATTTTCTTTTCAAAAAACGGGAGTTTCAGGTGTTTCGAAAACGGCAAAAGCTACAACTTTTTTGTCCAAAACAAAATAAGCACAATTCAATTTCCTATAATAATATATACCTTCAGAATTCAAATTCAAAACTTATTTGAAAAGATTCCAGGAGACGAAGACGTTCAGTGAGCAGAATTAGTAGGCGGTAGTAGAATCTGGTTCCTTGATAAAAATAACATTTACAACTCATGGTATATCAAAATACGATAGTGTATTAAAAAAAATTTAATCTTCTATTTCTTGTTGCAGAATTTGGTTTACAGTCCAGGCGTTTTCCGGATGGCAGGCGTAATCCTGATGTTCCTCGTTGTGGACTATCTTCTTCTTCTTCTGCCAGAAATTCTCCAGATACAACTCTTTCTCTTGCCATACCGGGTTCTTCTGCCAGGTCTCGAACACCTATACCGTCCATTATTCGTGCTAGGTCCAGATCTCCTTCTGCCAGACCTCATTCTCCTGTTGGATCTCCACCACCTACTGACACTTCTCTTCATGCTAGGTTACCGCTTTCTACTCTCAGGGAAACTTTTTCAACCGTAATTGGATATGCGTTTAATGAACTTAGATTAATTCGACTTATTCCCCAGAATAATCCGAACCGGATTTTCGAACTTCGAAGATACGTTTTTCCTTCTGACAAACCAATTCGATTGAGAAACCAACAGCATGACCTTTTACCCATGCCAACCGAAGAACAAATTGTATTATCAACGTCCAATGGTGACGTCTATGCAATATTGGAGAGATTACCAAACAGACACCAAATTTTTCGAGCACTATTTACAAATGCTTTGCGGTGGCCTAAAAGGGGGAAAATAAACATGCATAGCGGTGCGGTTGAAGAAATGAGCACAGAAGAAATCGCGGAATGTCCAGTAGGCATCCGAAACTCAATAAAAACGTGTTTTAGAGTATATCTTTTGTAAAACACATTTCTTCAGACCGTCAATAAAAAAAATGAAAAAAAAAACTCTGATCTGGCGCCTTGCGCTCGGCCCTTATGCTTATCCCTCGTTTACGCATAGACCGTTTAAAATTAGAAATGAAAGTAAATTAATACAATTTTACCTTTTTTAGATTTTAAATTCACTTATTAACTTTTTAGTTATGAAATTATTCAGTTCACAATGCGTAAGTCAGAAATGTTTTGGTTTACACATTTTTCATTTTAATCGTACTGTTTCAATTCAAAGACTGTAAAATGCATTTCGAAATTCAGATTTCTGAAAAGAGAGTTTTTCTATGAGTTGAATAGGAAAACCTCTGTCAATGCCTACTTATGTTTTAAAAATAGATTTTCCCCTGATATTTGCAACAGAAAAATTGACGTTTGAGGGAAACTTTGACAAAATTTGAGCCAAATCGTGAAAGTATTGCTTAGAATTACAATGAATTATAGAATTTAAATTGCGAAGCGTAAAAGAAAAATTTGATATTACACATATTTGAATATCAGCCCCCCCCCGGCCCATTCACCCTGAAGATTCCCTGGGGAATCCCTGGGATCCATGTAGAAAATTTGAAGCATATTTCAAATATCTGTTTTATTTCAGAAAGAAATATACACATATTGTTATGAACAATAAAAAATAAATTAATGAACTATTTTTGTTTAAATTGCATTCATTATTATTGCCGTACTCAGTGAAAAGTGGACAAAAATTTGAAAATTTCACAGAAAAACCGCAACTACCTAGCATCATTATAGGATATAATAAATTGTTCACCTTACTCTAATTGGAAATTGGACAAATAACTGAAAATTTCATAAGAAGCCGCAATTTTCTAGCATTATTCGATTTGAATATTATTTACGATAGTGATAAATTGTATAAACCATTAATTTTTTAACTGTAATCAATTATTCTCCTCACACTAATTTGACATTGGACAAAAAGTGAAAATTTTTAGAAAAAACCGCAACTTTCTAGCATTATTCAAACTGAATATTATTAACAATAATAATTAATTCTTTAAACAATTATGTTTTCCAATATTGATTAAGTATTACCTCAGTCTGATTAGAAATTTGACAAAAAGTGAAATTTTTATGAAAAAACAGCGACTTTCTATCTCTATTCTAAGAGAAAATTGCTAGGAACAATAATAAATTGCTTTGATAATTTATATAAACATTTAATTATCAGTATCAAGTAGTATTTTATGTATTAGAAACAATCTGCATGTTAAAAACCTGAAAAAATCATAATTTCCGTCAAAAACTCGCAAAAGCCATCTTTTCACTTATGGGGTTTTTTTAGGACCCTATAAAACATACTTATGGGGGTGATTTGAGTGGAGTTCGCGCGCAGCAGTTAAAAATCGTTCGTTCCTTTTAAACAAAAGAAACTATTTGGCTCAAATTTTGTCAAAGCTTTCCTTAAAAATCAAGGAATAACAAATTTTTCAGTAATTATGTTCAACATATAATTAGAAGGATTGATTTACGTTTCAGATATAAATATTTTTGTGAATAATTTTTCTGATAGAAAATATATACACTGAATTAAACTTAAAAAAATATATTGATGTATGCATCAGAAAATAAATAGTACTTTTCAATAAATAATGCAAAAAATATAGGAAACTGAATCTAATTATTGGTTGCAAATGTGGAAAATAATTAATATATACCAGTAAGTGTTCTAAATAATATTTTTAGTTTTTCTTTATTTATAAGACGTTTTTGTCGATAATATTATTTGAATTTGAACTATTGGATAACAAATTTTTTGTTATTCTGTCGAATATTAACACATGAAAGCTCAAACCTGGAAATGAATACATACTTATAGAATTATTAAATTTAAGGTAAAAATAAAAATATATAGTGTATTAAAGTATAAAAATACTTAGCATCGTAATAGTTTTGAATTATACTTATATGTACATAATACGAAATTCATAATAATTACAAGTATCACAGTCATTCAAAGTGATTGTTCAATGCGCCATTACATTTTTTTTCATTAATTTTATTGGCATCAACTTCCTGAAATATACATGATATTTTATACCTGAAAAAATCATATTTTCTGAGATAAAAATTTGTTCTATTCATTATATGCCCGATAGAAATATTCAAAAAATTGTTAATACTGGAAACGATTTGATAAGCATCCTGAGCGTTACAACATGAGTTGATTCTATAAAAGACAGTTTTTATTGAATTTTAGCAGTAAAACAAATTTGATTTTTCACAAACTCTAAACAGTCATTTATATTATATTGATAAGAAAATTTTTTTAACCTACCTCTTTGAAAGATTTTTTCAGTGTCATTATTTAGGAAATAATGGTAATTAAAAGTACTCTCGGCTCCCAAAAAAACATAACATTTCACGTGTCGATTTCGAGGATTTAGAACCCAAATTTCTCCAATTTAGAATTAAAAACTTGAATTTTAATTTTTGAAATCATGAACATTTAGGAATTTTGATTTATACATCTTAAAAATAAAATTTTTTTGTTAATTCTCGCAATTTCAAATTATAGGAATATGCCTTGTAAATCTTAATAATTGAACAGTTTCTATTTTTTAAAACGCAAAATTAAAAACTATGCAAGTTTCAAGTTTGATAATTTATAATTCTGTAACTTCGATTGTATAGGTTCCAAATTACTTCGAATTGTTAATTAATAATAAGTGATTTTAATAGATGAATTTCCAAAAGATAGTCATATCGGCGTTGCGATCTATAAGATATCAGAAAGTGGCAAATTAGGATTTCTGATACTAATTATGATGTTTTTCTCGTTTTTTTAATTCCAAATTGTTTTTAGCTCACAACATACTAATTTATACTGATAATCAGATATTAAATGATCGGTAATGTAGGAGAGCCACTTATCTTCTGAGCCACATGCAAGAAACTATTAGAAATATTGAAGAAATTAGGTGATGTTAGATCCTTCTTGTGTTTATCATCTGGGAATATACTAGACGAATGTGGTGACAAAAGTCAAAACGACTGCTTCCAGACAAAAATAGTATAATTTATTGTGTCAAGATCATAAACGAAATTAAAACGTATGTCGTTTCGAAACATGTACCAGTTTCCTCATCAGATTAAAAATTTATCTGAAATATGATTTCAAATAAAAAGTAATAATAATGAGTTAGTATAACAATGCAATCGAAGCTCTAAAAAATTAGAAATGAGCTCACCATTAAAATCAGATTAAAAAAGGTTCACACTGAGTTAAACAACAAAGATAAATAGGGATTGTTGTGGTTGCTCGTTCATATACTACTTATCTCTGTTGCTTAACTCAGCCTGAACCTTTTCTAACCTGATTTTAATGGTAAGCTAATTTTTAATTTTTTAGAGCTTTTATTGCATTGCTATACTAACTGATTATTACTATTAATTTTTATTTATATTTTCGATAAATTTTTACTCTGATGAGGAAACTGGTACATGTTTAAAAACGCCATACGTTTTAATTTCGTTTATGATCTTGAATCAATAAATTATACTATGTTTGTCTGGAAGCAGTTGTTTCGACTTTTTTCACCACTTTCATAAGAAACTATTAAATATTATTATTCTAAATATTGAGAATAAATTGTTTCACTTTCCACTTTTCGAGTACTACGAATAGCCATGCATAGAATTTTCGAATCTTAAATTAATGCCAGACAGATAGAGAACAAAGAGGATATTGACTATGAGTAACACCAAAATCCATACATTTTAATGGAGAGACTTTTAAAAATGTTGAAACGCTTGTCCCTTCCCGAGGATCGTCGGGCGCCCCTGGAGCCACTGCTGGGGGCCACAGCATGCGGGACGGTGGTGATGGTGAACTGCGAGATGGTCAGGCAGACCTCACTAATCAAACAGCTGGGTCAGCAAGAACATCTGCGGTATACGGTACGCAGTAAAACATCAACTATGCCTGCTGAGGATGCTTTGGCTAGCGTTTGCTATTTGCAGCCAACCACCTCAACAGAAATACCATGGGAGAGCATCAAGTGGGATACCATAATGAATGAGAAATTGGTGCGCCTCTATTATGAAAGTGCTAAGTTTGAAGCCCCACGCGAAAAAGGATACAATTTTTGAACGAAATTTGCTGCAAAGTATCCTCCAATAGAGAAAGTCGCACTAAGAGATTTTATCGCTAAGGTACAAGATATCGGGACTAATCTACACATCTCAGAAGATCAAGCAATGATGATTAAACAACAGGTTGATTTGGCGTGAGAATACCACGGCAATGAGCATCAAATAGGGGAAGCTGCGTCACACAAACAAGCACCAGCAATTGATGTTCTTCCTCAACCTGGTGATGATCCAGCACCACCATATCCTCAGAGGTAGATGGCCTAATACAACCAGACCCAGAGGCAGAGGTTCAGCAATCAAGAAGGCGATTAGAATGGATATATCATATGAACAGAGATGTGATGCGCTTTTATTTTTTGGCGAAGAAAAATGGGCAAAGTGTAAGAAGAGAACATCATCGACTCTTCTTACTTAAGTACCCAGAACTAGCCACAAGAATAAAAGAGCAGAATCTAGCAGATCAAAAACGCTCAATATCTGTAAACAGATTGCTTTCGGCTGTTGAAATAGCTGCCATAGAAATGGAAGTGGAACAGCAGCTTTATATTGATGAACCTCCCTTGGAAGATATTACCAATGAAGACCTGATTGAAGCTTAAGGCATAGGTGCTAGGGATAATGAACATCAAGTACTGGATCCACTAGAACCACATTCGGGCATTAATAACATTGATCGGAACAGTGAAATGCCAGAAAAACTGCAGCACATTGAAAGGAATTTTGCTCATGCTTTACTAGAATTCAGACATGTAGAACCAACACAAAGGCATTCTCTGCCCAAGATGAATATGACAAATGACCTGCGTAAACTAATAGAACACCTGAACAGCAAGGTTTTACCTATGCATTTAAACGCAATACAAACTGCGTTACAGGTGCAAACTCTTGTATACTGTGCAGCTGTGGCAACCGTTAGAACGTGGGGCCGCAGAACTAGGCCTACAAATGTAGTCTTTGCTCAAGGAAGGGAGCGAGATCCACCATGGAAGATCAGGTTGGATATGGATGTCAACAAAGTAAGGTGCAAATTGGGTCGACTGACTCAATATAAAAAAGGAAATAGAACCAGAAAGCTGATATACCATGTTACTAAAATCATCCACCCTCGGTAAATCGAGATATTAACACAAGCAATATTGGATGAGACTATAGACGTCCGAAAACAGAGACTTGATGTTCTTACTGCTAGACTGCGTCGGTACATGAAAAGTAGTGCAAGAAGACAACAAAATCGAACCTTTCAGGCAGATGAAAGAAGGTTTTATCGTGAACTGAGTGTAAAGCAAAAAACCAGCAAGACATCAATGTGCCTGAACTGGAAGACATGATTAACTATCGGTCGGGTGTTTTGGGGAAAACGACCAGAAGCAATTTAAACTCTGCGTCGTTCCAACTAGAAAAGGCAAAAGCAAGCAATAACCCTAAAATGGAATTGACTTACATCACATCTTTAGATCTTTCAACGGTTTTAAAAAGCACAAGTAGCTGGAAAGCTCAAGGTCCGGACTTGGTGCACAACTTCTGTTCCAAGTACCTGACTAGTGTGCATCCTGCGTTGGCACGTTGCTTTCAGAAGATCATCGAACAACCAGATCTGATGCCAAGCTTTATGCTCCAGGGTACTACGTATATGTTGCCTAAAGAACCAGAAGCTTTAAATCTATCTGATTTTCGACTGATAGCCTGTCTTAACAATATATAAATGTCTTACAGCTATCATAGCAGATAAGGTATATTCTTACTGCGTCGAGAATCAATTCTTCACAGAAGAACAAAAAGGATGTCGTAAAAACTCGCGAGGCAGTAAAGATCTAGTCACCATAGACGCTGTTGCCATGATGCAAGCTCATGAACATAAAAGAAACTTGCACATGGCATACATTGACTACAAGCAAGCGTTTTCTTGCGTACCACATGACTCTTTGCTTGAAGTCTTAAAAATATACAAAATTTGCCCACGGTTCATTGACTTCCTAAGTCGTGCAATGATGCTTTGGGGCACGAGAATCAAGTATTTTGAGCATGGACAATCAAGGATAACTAGATCAATACGCATTACGACGGGCATATTACAAGGAGATTCCTTCAGTACATTATGGTTCTGTTTAGCGTTGAAACCACTGAACAAAACACTAAATAGTATGTCTCATGGGTTCCGAATACGTGATAACGACGATGGTCATCAAGTGACCCATCTTCTATACATGGATGACCTGAAGCTGTACGCTAGTTCGGACCAGAGACTGCAGCAAGTGATCGATGCCACCAAGCAGTTTTCCAGGGATCTCCACATGGAGTTCGGTCTAGATAAATGCAAAACAGTGCATTCAACCAGAGTAGAATTAGGGACCGCAGAGCTAGAGAACGATTTCGAGAATGACATCGAGGCAATGGCTAAGGGTGAGTCATATGAATACCTCGGTATTGTCGAATCTAAGGGTATTCAGCATACAATAGTTAAGAAAAGCCTAACGGCTGCCTTCACTACAAGACTCAGATTGGTTCTGAAGAGTTCTATCAACTCGGCAAACAAGATCAGGCGATCAACCCCTATGCTATCCCTATCCTCACATACTTCTTTGGGCTCATCAAATGGTCGAACACCGACAGTGAAATATTAAACTGAACCTTCCACGTAGAAATGACAAAGCACCGAAAGCACCACAGTAATTTGGCGATTGAAAGGGTAGTTCTACCACGACATAGAGGGGTTAGGGGCATTGTAGATGTCAGGAAACTGTGTGAGTCACAAGTTATACAGTTGCGAGACTATTTCAACATCAAGCGAGATGTTAAGCTTTACAACATCAACTGTAAAGCTGATCTTGACTACACGCCCTTGAATTTGTCCTCAGAGGAGGCCTTGCATATTAGGGCAGAAACCATAGAGGAATTAGAAACCCTATGGAGACAGAAAGCCATCAACGGCGAGTACCCCAAAACGTTAGATCAACATGATGTGAATAGTGAGGCATCTAATATTTGGCTGAGAAAGGGCGTCCTGTATCCGGAAACGAAAGGATTCGTTATTGCGACAAAGGACAGGGTCTTTAGCACAAGAAATTATGGCAAACACGTGCTACATCAAGACGTGGTTGAACAATGCCGATTATGTGGAGATACCAACAAATCCATTGAGCACATTATTGATGGTTGTCGCGTGATGGCTCAAAGAAAATATACGCACAGGCATAATTATGTATATATATACATAATTATAAGCCCTAAACCTAGGACTCTTAACAGAATAGATGTCTTTTTATAGATACATTCCAATGCCCGTTTCAGAAAACGAAGATTATATCTTATATTGAGATGTTACTATCTAGACGGATCATTACATCGGCGCCAATCGTCCGGCCATCGTAATGCGAGAAAAAAAGGTGGAACTGCCTATACAACCAAGATCCACAAGTATAGCGAGCTATGGCATGAAGTAAAGGCAATTTGGAGGAATATGAAACATGCATCTATTCATCCAATTGTAATTTCGGCTAGAGGCAATGTGCACGCAAGATGCATTGAACATCTTGAACATTTAGGAGTCAGTAGGGTACTGGCAGCAGCTCAGAAGGCGGTTTTATCAAACAACTGTCGCATTGTAAGAAATTTCCTGGACCATCAGGAAGCAAGCAACGAAAAACCTATAGAGTGATACATGGTAGCTCTAAGAAAGCATCAAGAGGCGACTGTTGTCATCTCTAACACTCGCGGACGCTGTGTAAGCATAACAGCGGTAAAAGACGAATTACACCCTGCTCCTAATTTTGTACCTACAACATCATCGCAAATGATTTCACACATCTATGATGGAAAACCGGGTTCTTTTTAACCCGAGAACAAGTTTGAAAAAAAATGATAATAAAATAATAATAATAGAATAATAATGATAAAATAAGGACAAACAAAAAATTTCTTCGAATCAAACAATCATTTGTTTGACCCCATATCAAAGAAATAATTTGTTTGACACAAACAAAAAATGTTCTCAATGCACCTTGCTGCGTCTAATTTTTAATTACCCCGTCCTCAATTATCATTAAAAATAATAAATATGTTGACTTCTTGAAAAAACAACGGATATTCATGGAAAATATAATATCTTCCCTCATGAAAAAAGTCAAAAAAAGGTAAATCTATGTAGAATCGTGAAATTAGAAGTGATTATCAAAGTTTTATAATCAATGGAATAAAATTATAGCTTTGCAGACAACTTTTTGATAAGAGCTTTTTTGTAAGAATTCGATTATAGCGCATCCTTTCACGAAAGACCTCATTGAATCTGATAGAAAAAAAATCGATGAGAAATAATGAGGTATTTGTCACGTAAATTCCAGAGTAAAACTCATAGATTTGTCTTATTCTAGCAGGTTCAGTAAGGAATTCCTAATAGGCCTCATAGAAACCTCATAGAAACCAATAGACTTCGAGGTCTAAAAAATTAATTTTGGTATTCCAGAAAGAAGCCAGCTCTATTTGAGTCTGGAATTTCAAGTAGGTTATGTTTATGTAAAAACCTCATAAAAACCAACAGATGTGGGTACTTTACGAAATCTCAAAAAATTTATTCTGGAATTCCAGACAGAAACCAGCACTTTTTCAGTTTGCAAATCACAATTGGATATACAGTTATGTAAAATCCCAACAGAAACAACTTCATTTTACACTGGGAAATACAGATTGGTTACAGACATGTAAATTCCTCTTAGAAACCAGCAGATAATCTATCTGGCTATTTTTTTCCTAATAGGTAGCCATATTGAAACTCTTTGAACCTTATACATCCTCATACAAATTCTATCAGGTTTAATGAGGTCTTTCGTGAAGGGATTTCTTTGATCATCAATTAATATTTTCCAGACATACAAAATATTTGTGCTTTGATGGGTTTTGTATGCCCACCGAGTTTGGTTAAGATATGTACCCAGTCAACACAAACTGACGGGATCCCAGTGGGATCTTTGTAAGAGGGCTTGCAAAACTCACGTTCAAGACTTGGGTGAACAGGTGTCGTCATATGGGTAATTGTCAAATTGTAGGCCAATCTTAGCACCTACAGTGGCAATCACATTATGTTTAAGAATTAAATATTCCATAACGAAAACAGATCTTATCACATCTCAAAATTGATAATCCAAAAGGGGTAGTTTTGAAAAGAAGAAATAATAATGAAATTCGTATATGAAATACGGAAAGTGGATTGGAGGTTAGGAGTTTGAAGAAAGAGAGCGAGAGAGCGAATTATTAGTTTGAAAATATCGAGTAATGATAGTCTTCAATTACATGACTAAGAATAAAAAATAAAAAATTAGTTTAAAGAAAACCGTCTTTGTCTCTATTTGCTCATAAAATATATCAACATTTTTTAAATTTAATATAAAGATGCAGATTATCCTTGTCACTATAAAATTGAAATATCCTCTCCAAAGTTTCATAATTGAACTGTCTAGTATTACGTCCCTAATAGCACGGAACGTTGCAGGAACGTTCTTGGAACGTTCCGCGGGCACCTTCGGAACGTTCCCAGGAGGTGTAAAATGTCCGCCGGTTGGGAACGTTCCAGGAACGTTCCACTGGAACGTTCCAAACCAAAATTACCGTTATTGTTATTATTATCAATAAATATCGCGTAAACCGTAAGTGATAGGTCAAATTCAATGTCAGTTTATGATATGGATATCATATTATAGATAGTATATGCGGTACTCAAAACTCAAAAATGACATCCATTTGCACCTATCTCTTACGGTTTACGAGATAATTGTTGTTAAAAATAAAAATAATAGAAGGTTCCCTTCTGGTCCCAACGGAACGTTCCTGGAACGGTTCTCTGGAACGTTCCGTGCTATCAGGGCCATGATTGCCTCTTCCTTACTAGTTCTGCGTTTTATCATTAGACATCGCAGAAAATTGCTTTTTATGGAAGCAAATTGAAAAAAAGGATCATTTGAAAAAAATCCTTAGATTTTAAGAAAATTTCCTCAAAATCTTCAGAAATCGCAGACACGCAAAAATTTCCTCAAATCTGAAGAAAAATTCCCAGACCTGGCAGCACTGCATGGAAGCACGAAGGAATAATAAGGAGACCGAACTGCCATGGAAAACTTTTTGATCTGCTAGGAGCAATGGCACCGTAAGTGCCAGACCTGTAAGTCGTAATCACTCTTCTGTGAGTACGCAAGCGTAACGTGTCCTCTTCTCACGCACAGAAAAAAAGCGAGTGAGACAGCTTTTGAAAGTAAACAGAATAAAGTATGTTTAGCAGTTTATGAGAGCTTGTTTTCTTTTTGCAACCAGCAATATTTTTTGGCGCCGTTAAAAAAAATTATACTTATGAAAGAGTTACTTATACTCACTTATAAAAACCGTTTTTTAAGATTGCGAAAGGAGTGCATCATAAAAGTGGTAAGTATAGAATTATTTACGGAGTTCATTATGCCCAACTATTTACAATTTTCACTGCTCATTAAATTATACTTGCTTCTAAATATGTATTTACTAATGTTATTAAAATATTTGTACAATAATTATATCTTTTAATAATAATTTTCAGCATGATCAAGATACATGTATCTTACGATTAAGCTCCGCAAAACATATAAACTTTACTTTAATTCCATAATTTCTTTGTCGCTTTTCAATTTCAAAAGGTACTTACTTAAGTTTTTGCTTTCCAAAAATGCTTCACACTTCTTTCACAAATATTAAAAATTTTATTTACGGATTTATTTCGTATAATGATCAACAAACGAGCTTAACTTATTTAACATCACTGATGGACAAAGTCCGAAACGAGATAATCCTCAAAGAATGTGGTACAGGGGAGACACTAGTTGATATATGGATAAGAAATCAGTTAAGATGGTTCGGATATCTTGAAAGAATGAAAGATGAACGGTTGACCAAACAGGTGTATAAAGGTA
>JAABKJ010001663.1:0-30057 GCA_011634705.1 Andricus grossulariae
TATGCGTATACTAAATTTCGTATACATGTATACTGAATTTAGTATACGCGTATACTAAATTTCATGTACGTGCATACCAAATTCAGTATATGCATATAATAAATTTACTGTATACTGGTATACTACATTTAATCTCATGTTGTGTATTCTTGCTTCCATTACATGTATACAAAATCTAGTACAGATTTGTCTAACAGTGTACTCCAAGTGGTTACGGGAAGGCATTACCTTTAGGCATAGATATAATTGAGCAATTCGCTTGTTGCAGTGTAACATTCACACTATCATGGGCAATTCTTGTTGCAGGTAAATTTTACCCTGCAGTTAGTATTCAATTCACACTTTGTTTTTTCTGTGTTGAGAGCACTTTTGATAATTAATTTGAACCTTTGAATGAGGACGTGATTCTATGTATGCACTAACATGGACGAGAAATTCCGCATACCACTGTATATGTTTATATCCAAATAAATAAGTGAAGAAGATTAAACTTATTTAAAATATATAGTTCCTAATGCTTTTTTAGAATCATTACATTTCACGGGTATCGAATTTGAACCTACTCATCTCTAAATGTAACCAGTTTTCAAATTTCACTACGCAAAAACAAGCATTTGGGAGGTTTTATGCGAATACCATCGTATTCAGTGATGTTTACGACTCTTTTGACATCAATTTAAAAAAAATAGTCATATGTAATTCCTATTAGTACCTCTATGGATATTTTAAAATTACCTCAAATCTTGACAATTCATTGAAATCCAATAAAATCATTTGAAAACTCTGTAGCATTCCATTAAATCTGATGATATTTCCTGAAATCCTGGAAAATTAATTAAAATGATAAGTTTTAATTTTTGAAAACGCTCCAAACCATTAAAATCCTCGGAAATATGATTAAATTAGTTCAAATATTTTTTTGATTTCTTTTTGGAATTTTTTAAAATATCGTAAAACATTATAGATCCTATAGAATAATAATTCAAAAAATTCAGAAATTCTAGGAAATTCTTGAAAACTGCATACAATTTTTTTGAAATCTTCAAAATCATAAAAACTCTTTAAAATTCCTTTAAATTTTTAAAATCTCTTGGAAATCCTTCTGGATCTTGGGAAATACTTGCAATTCTTGTAACTCATTGAAAATATTTGAAAATCTTTTCAAGATGAAATATCGTGAAATTACATGAAATCTGATAATATTCCATGAAATTCCTTGAAATATTTGAAGCCCTAAAAAATCCTTTGAGATCCTGAGAAATTTATTAAAATAACCTATGGAAAACCTTTTAAATCCCCCAGGATTACTGGAATTCATGAAAATCTTATCAAATCCCTTTAAAATCTTTCAAAATTCAAAGAAATTCTTTAAACCCGTATATTAACCAAAATATTTGAAATTACCTTCGAATATTATAAATCTTACAAAATCCTTTAATTTTCATGAACTTCTTTGCAATTCATATAAATATTATAAAATGTTTAGAATTTTGTATATATATTGAAATTCCCTATAAATCTTTTTAAATAATCGCATAAAAAACCTTTAGAGTCCTTATCATTCTCTAAGGTATTTGAAGTCCTTGAAGTCTTCGAAATATTATTAAATCGCATGATTAGCTTTTTTGCAATTTCTTAGACTGCCGAAAAATCTTGCAAATCTGGATAAATTCCTTAAAACATTTAAAAGCTTTGAACTTACCATAAAGCAATCAAAATCCTTGTAAATTCTGTCAATATCCTTGATTGGAATGATACTGTTACAGAAGTCAATTAAATGGTGAAAATCATTCAAAATAATTGAATATGCAAAAATAAATAAATGAATTACCGAGCAACAAATTTTGATTTTAAGAAATGTAACCACACCGGGGACGTTTACGAAGAAGCTATAAAAGGGACATAAGGAGAAAACGCCCCAGATGTGGTTACATTTTTTTAATTCGGAAAAGTGTTCCTTCCGTAATGGTATCGTCAATGCTTTGGAGTTTTTACGTTTATTATTTACAATTTTTTTCAATTATTTATAAATCATTTAGTTATTTTTGTATTTTTTAACTTTTTAAATTACGAGTATTTTTAAATATATGTTTTTATTTATATGTAGTTGAAGAACATAAAGATCGTACGTTTTTCTCGAAATTTTTGAATGAAAATTTGTTTTAAAATATATTCAGTTATTAGTTTTTTTTTTATTTGTTATATAAATCAATTATTTATTTTTCAATTTTTTAAGTTATTAATTTGAATATTTTTATGAATTATTTAGTTTTTTGTAGAATTTTTTAGTAGAATGTTTTGTTTATCATTTGTCAAGATAACGTTTAACCGTTTTTTTCAAATTTAATAATTTTTTACATATATTTTCTCAAATTTTTAAATTTAGGCATTATTCAAATGTTTTCTTCTGCCCTTGATACATTTTTGTGTAGAATTGTATTGTTACGAATCTTATCACCCCTTTAGCTATCTTAGACTTTCCTCTGAAGTTTTGCTTCTGCATATGAACAAGCATCAATAGATGAATAAAATAAATTTTGTGAAAGAATGTCATCGCAACACCTTAAAAAAATGACTTCTGCGTTTGAAAACTATATTACCTGTACCAAGTGATCGTAAAAAATTATTTATAACAGGTCATAGATTGGCTCCAAAAAACCTGATATAAATTCCAATATTATTCTTTAGAACACCGTATTGAATTGAAACAAATCCTCCAGTATCAATAAATAATGTTGGACAGTAATTCCTTTATTCAAATTATAGAGGTTAAAACGACTAAAGTCGGAACTTAAAACAATCTCTGAGTTGTTTCATGAAAATCGTATGAAAGTTAAGGGCATTCAGAATTCAGCGATATGATCACTTTTATGCTAAAAATTTGTTGTCAATAGCTAGGGTGGAAAACATCCCAAAAAACAGTGGTTTTTGGCCTCCTTTTTTAAGCATCGACTTTTACCGGTTCCAAAAAAGCGGTCGACGCTAGGAAAAATCTAAGAAAATTCCCAGATATTCTGTCAACATTCTTTAGTGCAATACGTTATTCAAAATTCTGTAATATTCAATAGTTTACTTTTTATGGGGATTTATTTACAAATGCTTTATCTTGAGAACGAATAGAGATATGAAGCCATTTAATGGCTCAACATGTGCAGTGTGGTGATGTCAGTGCAGGGCAATCATCAAATTCTTCATAAAATCATTCTTACTCAAGAAATATTTTTTGAATATTTTTCACTTTAATCAGTGTTTGCACACGTGCGGCACAGCGGGACAAGTGGTAGAAAAAATAGTACCCTTTCGATGACAATTAAAAACTCCATAAGCAAGACGACTCCCCTGAATAGGTGTGACAACAGAGTTACTATTGTCATCGAAAGGGTACATTTTTCTACCACTTTTTCCGCTGTGCCGCCCACATGCCAAGACTGATTGAAGTCAGAAATATTCAAAATAGTATTTCTTGCGTAGCAATAATTTCATAATAAATTTAATGACTGCAGTGCGCTCGCATCCACAAAACTGCACATTTTGAGCCATTTATTGGCTTCCAATCTTCATTCGTGCTCAAGATAAAGTATTCGTAAATAAATCCCCGTGAAAAGTAAATTATTGAATATTTGAGAATTTTAAAAATGTATCGCATTAAAGAATGTTGAAAGAATATCTGTGATTATTTTCATATTTTTTTAACGTCGACCACTTTCTGGGAACAGATGAAAGTCAAAGATTGAGAAAGGAGGCCGAAAAACTTAGTTTTTTGGAATGTTTTGCTCTTTCACTATGAACAAAAAAGTTTTAGCATGAAAGTGATCATATCGTTAAATTCGGAAGACTTCAAGCTTTCAGATGCTTTTCATTTAACAATTCAGAGATTTTTTTGAGCGAGTTGCAATCGAAAGTTGTGAAGGGACTCGGCTTTTGGCCCAGATTTAGGTTTCCGAAGCCCACCCTGCTGGAAGTAAACGGATTCAAACGGATAGAAATCAGTAGATTCAAATGGTTAGAAATTTGTTATTCGTTTAAATGAGAACTTTGCATCCTTTTCAATCATGTTCTATCTTTATTTAGATTTTCAAATCCGTTTGAATAATTTTCAATACGTGAAGTGGAATTTATTCCGCCCCTATCCGTTTCAGTCCCCATTTTTTTATCCTCATCTATCCGTGAGATAGTATACTAGTTATCCGTTTTAATCCGTCGTATCCTTTTTAATCCATCTTCAACTAAAAATATTCTATCCATATCTATCCGTGTAAATCCCTCTTCAAGTAAAAATATGCTATACATATCTATCCGTTTCAATCAATCTTCAACTAGTAATACTCTATCCGCGTCTATCTTTTTGATTGTGAATTAAACTAATAATATTCTACCCTCGCGCGTCAGTTTGAATACAAAAAATCTATCCGTATGTATCTGCAGTGAATACTATAATACTAATTCGTATTTGATCGCTCCAAACTATATTTTATTTTATTTTATTTAAACTATATTCTATTTTATAAAATATCATTTCGCTTTGTAAATGTACGTTTTGTCGTATTTATATGATACTATTGCTAATATTTAAAAGAATTATGTTATGAATGCAATATCTTTCACAAATTTTTAGAATTACCAACAATATTATATTTCTCAGTCGCTTATAAGATTTTACTAATTAATTTTTTCTCAATATAAATTTATTTGTATCACGTTTGTTATAATAAGTATATACCAAGACAATTGAAGGCAACATATTTATTATTTTTACTCACTCATAATAATTATTTTTAATATCAAGAATACTGAAAAACATTGATTATTTGTTGAATAATACAGATTTTTGTTCAGATCAAGTTTTTATCATGAAATTTCCATGATGTAAGTGAATAAACATTTTAGTCAAATATATTTAAATAGTTCAAATTAACTGTCAGAAATAAAGATAAAATTTCAGTACTTGTTTTTGATCGCACGGTGATATTATGGTATTTGAAGTCTTCAAATAAATTTAAGAACAAAATAAAAGTATAATAATTTCGAGATACAGTAGAAATGGACATATGCACACAATGCAAATTGTAAAATTGTGATTTTTGAGTAAAATCCGTGTATTCTTCCTTTAATATTTCTTTATTGTAAAATAAAATTAATATTAAAACTTTATTTATTGAATTATAGATATGAGTGAAATAACTGTTTCTGTATTCTTTCTTGAAATAGTCTTGATAGCAGTAAACGCACATTGTAAACTTCATGTTACTTGCAATAAATAATTTATGTGATACAAAAAAAATATATTTTTTCACTTGAGTATTAGACATTCTTGGAATATAACTAGCAAGGACTTGCTGCTGCTATTATTATATGGAATTATTCGTACTGCTTCGAACGATGTGTAATAATTATGTTTGACAAATATTTTATATGAAGAAGATTGTAGAGGGTCGATAGTGATTGGTAAAGATACAATTTCTATCTGTATTACATAACGAAAAAAGGCATCGTAGCTCGAGGATATACAAGGATTTGTTGACGAATAGAAAATCACGAATTATAACAAATAGTCAATAAGTTTTTTGATGAAAGGATTGTAGAAGGATAAGTAATGATTGGCACGGATTAATATTCTATCTGTGTTACATACTGATAAACATGAAAGTAGTTAGCGGATAGATGAGGATTAGGTGACGGATAGAAGGATTGAAGAGGATAAGCATTGATTGTCACAGATGCCTTTTTAATCAGTGGTCTGTGAGGAGATAAAATTGAAGTAGTGCACGGACAGAAAAGAATACGGTGACAGATAGAAAATTATGGATTTGATCAGATAGGAAATACATTTTGTGACGAAAGGATTGAAGATGATGAGAAATGATTGGCACAAATTAAGATTCTATCCGTGTTACATAACGAAAAAAATCAAGTAGTTCGCGGATAGATAAGGATCAGCTGACGGATAGAACATTATGGATTATTAGAATGGATAGCCAATTTTGTCTGTGTAGAAAAGATTCATGAGGATAAGTATTGACTGGCATGGATAAGTATCGTATACATACTTGACAATAAAGAAAGTCTAAGTAGTAGGTCGCGGATAGAAAAGGTTAGGTTCGCGGATAGAAAATTATGGATTAAAACTGATGGGAAATATAAATATATTGCCTATTCAATTCAATCCATAAATTTTCTAATTTAATTTGTGGGGAACGGATTGAAGGGAATAAGTAATGATTGGAACGGATAAGTATTCTATCCGTGATAGCTAACAAGGAATGTCAAAGTAGGTCGCGGATAGAAAAGAATAGGGTGACGGATAGGAAATCATGGATTGGGACGGATAGGCAATATGTTTGCAGAGAACGGAATAAAGAGGAAAGGTAATGATTGGCGCGGATAAGTATCCTATCCGTAATAGATATTAAGGAATTTCTAACTAGGTCTCAGATAGACGAAGGTAGGGTTGCGGATAGAAATTCATGCAATAAAACCGATAGAGAATACATTTTTTAGAGAAAGGATTAAGGCAGATAAGCATTGATTAAAACGGATGAATTTTTAATCCGTGATAGGTCACGAGATCAAATCTAGGTAGTTCACGGATATATAAGGATTGAGTCGCCGAGAAAAATGAAGGGTTGAAACGTATTAGTATGAAAACGAATAGTAATACACAAAAACGAATACAGAAGGATTAAAATGGATAGTTACACCGCATAAGATTATTATTGAAACAGATAGATGAATGTCCAACGGATACAAACGGACTGAAGAGTATAAAAAAGTATTCAAACGGATACTTATGGATAGATGACGGATTAAAACGGATAAGGGTTAAATCCGATTACTTCCAGCAGGGCATGGGATAGAGTGTGAAACACCCATTTCTTGTGTTCTGTCCTGTTCTAACCAATTTGAATCAATGAGTTGCAAAGATTCTTATGAATGGAGAGAGAAATATGGTCCTTGAAAAAACCTTCTGATTCACATCCAATTTTTTAGAATTTTCATTTTGCATAAATATTGTAAAACTGTAGATAAAGTATACAATTATTTACAGGTAAACCTTCCTCAAGCCATAATGAATGTTTGTGTCAAGCTTCAGATGTGTATGTATTGCCATTTAGGATAGCACTTGTTACACAGAAGTTTTACATGAATCTTATAAACTCGGGTTTGTTGCCAAAGTGGCGTGGAGCACCGGGAGTTTAAAAATTCGAAGTGTCCCGTCGTTCCGAAATTCGGAATGAGTAGTGTTTGATAATTCTCCACACTCACGTGTGGAGATTGCGTAATATTAGAAAATGTTTCACACGGCTCTGACTGTTTACGTTCGCATGGGCTGGATTTAGTTTCAAGGCTACTGCAAGCAATGCTCGAAACCATAATTAAATCCAGCCTCCAGTGTATTTTTCATAAGCTTGATTAGTCGTCCCGAATTTTTAGGACGACTTGTCCATCTTCTTTTGCTACTCCTTCAATTTTTCGAGTTGACTAGACACAGTTTTAAAATTATTTTATTTGAATTGCAAATAATTTGAATTTAAGAGCGTTATAATACCTTGAATGCTTTGATTTTGTAGTTCAATATTTAGATTGAACATTTTTGCCGGTATAAAAGTTTCAATTCTTTTATTTTGTTGACTTGGAAAAATGTTTGGTAACCGGGGAATGACCAGAAACTTCTTTTGTTTTTAGAGCTCACGTTTCTGGATCGGCGTCTGTTCGAGCTCTGCAATGTTTTTACGGTGATTTAAATCGATTCAATCCTTCCTAAAAATCAGATACAAAAGTTTATCGCTGGGAAACACTTAAGCCCGTTCTATGTACATGGAGGAACATTATGTTTCGAAGAACGGCACGTGTTTGCGGGACTATCACGGCATCACGCGAGTGTTAATCAAGCACAGTAAAACTGAATAGCGAAGCTACTCACGCCTCAAATGAAAACTTGGATGGTCGTTAACATCCTGCTTTACTTTGCATGCTTAAGCTTGCATCGAATCGCGTGTAGGTTAGGTAATATTAGGTTAGGTGGTCATATTTTGTGAAGTGTTTTCGCGGAAATCAAATCCACCCCCTGAAGACAAAGTGTTCCGCAGAATGTTTTCCGAACGTTGGGTTATTAGTGACTTGAGTTTTCAAGGGAAAATCTCGGTTGAGTGGAAAGAAACCTAGTTCTCACTCTCGTTCTAAGTAATTAGTAAACATGGAAGTTCAAACTGCAATGAGCTTAAGCCATTCTGTTGAGAATTGGGAGAAATAAGCCTTTAGGAACTAGAATTTTTTTAATTTGCGAGCCTTCTGATTGGGACACTTCGAAATTTGAAGCATTTCTGATTGTCGGGGATTTTAGTCAGTAAAATTTAAATTTGGGGTACTTGGTATCTTGAGGAATGAGACAAATTTGAATTCAAGGTCTTACAAATTTAAAAATGTTTGCAATTAAGGCTTTCCAGTTTTTGTACTCCCTATTCTTACAAGCTCTATTTAGACAGAATTTGAAGGTCGTTGGAATGAAAAATTTTGAAATTTGGAAGATTTCCAAATAGGACTTTTTTTAATAAGAAAGAATTTCCAAAGGGACTATTTAAAATCTAAGCAGTCTGAATGGGACAATTTTGAATTAACGGACTTTCTAATTGAAGCGACGACAGTAGTCCGACGGATAAGGTAACCAATTATGTATGCATATCTTGTCAAAAACAGAGGCATATTTTTTCATGTATTGGGCACCTCAAAGAATGTTTTTAAGGTGGGAGGCAATCAATGGACTTATTTTCCTAGGCACTATTTCATGAATTCATGTGATCTCATGTGATATTTGCTAAACAAGAGGGTATATTGATCATCTAAATCAATGTCAGGGAACTAAAATAAGGTAATAATTATAGAAAAGCTCGTGAATCTTTTCAAGATAAACAATTTTAGTTTGCAATATTTTTTCTATCTTGCATAGTTCGACCGGAAAATAAAGTTTTATGATTTTTAATAACAAGTTTTCACTTTTAGAACAAAAACTATGCGTCTCATTAGAAAATTGTCTGAATAAAATTTGTATATTATTTTGAGTTGAAAAATTTCTTTTGGAAAAATTTTGTCGTATCTTGCATAGTTTGACAGAAAAGTGAAATTTTTCACTTTGAATAACATGCGGATGGCTCCCGCTTAAAAATGTTTTTTGTAGGTTCATATAGCGCGATGTATGTTCATGTTATAATCTAATGGAAATATCCATGGACTTAGCAAAGTTTAGATTTCCTTGGTATTACAAATAAAAGTAGTACATAAATCGTTTAAAAAATCATCTGAAATATATGTTTTTATTTATTTCATCAATAAATAACACTATTTAACAGAAAAAAGAATTATTGTTAGTATGAGGAAAATTTTAAATTTTGATAATAATATCTCCAACTGTTGAACACTAGTCAAAATCCTAGAATGATATTTATATACTCAATTTCAGGGTGAAAAATTCCAAAATCTTAATTTTTTTTCACTGATATAGGTGTAAAAAAGCAATTAGGTATGATTTTTGAAGAAAACTTATTTTCGTGAAAAAATGGACTTAGCATCTCTAGTTTTCAATGGTATTATGAATAAGAATTCAAGTATTGAAAATCAATCAATAATAGATTTGACTGGAGGATTCTGAGTTTATTTAAAACTAAACGATTAGCAGATTTTAAAGTTAAGAATTGAACTGTTTGAACTCCGAAGCCTCAGTAGTAAATCGTATACAAACGTTTGATTGAAATTTGGTAAACTTTTATCAATTATAAAATAACTTCAAATCAATAGGTTCACAACTAAATACTTTTATTCAATTTCAAATCCTATTCAAATATTTTTCAAGTCTAAAATATTCCATTCTTAAATAGTTCAATTAGAAACTTTTTTAATAACAAAGAAATAAAAACTTATAATATTTAGCAATATTTGACTGTTCATTTCAAATGAAAAATTGATGGATGGAAATGCATGAGGAGTCAAACGCCATTTTTGACTTTTTGGAAGATATTAAAAACGTGCTATAAATTCAGCATGATCATTAAAAAAAAAGAGGGAAGTATGTTTGCGATATTTTTATGCTGTATGAAAGTAAAATAAGCTTGCTCACAAAAAGCTATCCAGTTTCGTGAAAATTGATAGAATAGTCGACATTTCGAGCTTAGTTTTCCTGTTCATATAGACTTTCAACATCAAAATAGAATATTTCAGTATAATGCATTATATTTGTTCAAAGTATTTAAACAAATTTAATATTTGATTACATTTAGATACTCAATATCAAGATAAAAAATTTCAAAATATTAATTTTTTCACTAATTTTAAAAGCTTTGTTTTAATCTCAAATTTCTCGGCAAGTCTTCTCGGAATTGGTCAACTTTTTTATATCAAACTTCATTTACCCCTACTGAGAAACTTAATATCTCGGAAGCATGATTTCACTGTATTTGTAAACTGAAAATTGAATTTTTTATCGTGATCCGCAATCAAGCCTCGTCCAATTTTAAGTTAGTGTCAATTTGAGATAGTCAACTTCCACATCCATTTCCTCGAGCCTGGATAACTTTTTTTGATCAAACTCTTTTGGCTCCAATTCAATAGTACTTCGGCTCGAGAATGTATATTTTGTACCTTGATAGAGTGATTTCGATTTTACAGAATGTTTTTTCGCTCTTTTGTAAAATTTCCATTTTTTTGGTCACCTATTTCTGTACCGCTACGCTTCATTTGTTCTAAGAGTCTCGTAAATTGTAAGGGCATACTCTTAATATCTTAGAACATGTAGCAATCGGTTGAAAAAAACATTTTTTTAATGATGAAAATTGTAGAACAATTTCAAAAATAAGATTTTTTTGTGAAAAAGTTTTTCCGGTGGATGGCAGCAAAACGTCCATAATGGTATAAAGACTTATCCATAGAAGAAGATAAACTATTTTTGCGTAAAAGGGCGATGCCTATTTGATAGCCGCCTACCTGTCCTATAAAATGAGCATCGCCCACTTAGAATGGACAGTTTGAAATTGTATTTATTTCAGGACGGGACACTTTTGATTTGAAAAAATTTCCTCCTTGAATACCATTATTCATATTCAAAAGATATTCAGCTCTGATCAGAATCATCGATATATGTTTTTTCCTGAACTTATCTGGAATTGCGAGTACTATTTATTGAAGAGGCAGGCAGCTACTAGTGCGTTCAGATATAATTAATGGCACCGGCGATATCAAAAGTAAAAGGCTTTTATGACTCGTCTCTATCTGGCTGGTACATCGTTTCGTTCACCTTTGACAGTTAAGAGTGAGAAAGAGAGAGTTTCACGTGGAATCGATTGCAGCACGTGACCTGAGGGCATGCTGAGAAAGAAAGAAAGAATGAGAAAGAAAAAAAGAAATAGAGGAAGGTTAGTTATAGGTTGGTGTAGATAAGTCGAAGAAGCGAGGACAAAAGCCGGGGCTGCAGGCTGCAGAATCATCGGCAACGCAAACTGAACGAAAGAAAAATAAAAGCTACCAACCGATTCTCAGGACGGGCAGCATTTCGAGCTCAGAATTCTTCTGTATATTCGAAGGATTTTCACTAATGAAATAATTAAAATTACAAAGCTCTCAGAGGCGCTTGCTTGAAACGCATTCCTCTCACTCTTAGTCGCTTATTTTCGCTTTCCTACTTCCTTCCTCAGGACTCTCTATACCAATTTCTTTGGGATTTACTTGCAGAGGTATACCTCATCCCCAGAAATAATGGCTGCTTGGCGAAAGGGGTAGAACTTCCACTCTAAATTGAGTTTTGTACGATGGATTGTCTTCGATCTCTAACTGAACTTTCTTGAATTATTATGTGTGGCTTCCTTCCCTTCCTTAAAAACAGTCCTAATTAATTATCAGGCAGTCACAAGATTAGTTATTCATTTTTCATGAATTTGTAAGTTTATGTGTGAAGCGTGATGCATGGTGACTTTGTGAAGCTTTCCACCTAGGTTGATTGTTAGAGAGCTTGATTAGCGACTGGTTTCGTTAGTTTGGGGTGGCTGTAGATGGGGTAAAACCTGGCAAGTATGGAAAAGTCAGGGATTTTGAAAAAAATCTTGTAAAAATCAGGGAATTTCTATAAGAGATACTTTAAATAAGTGCCAAGAATAATAAACTTGAAATATTTAAATTTTAATTTGAAATTGATTTATTCCTTTTACAAAAGATTCTGTGTTAAAAATGTTATATGATAAAAATTCTAGCCTAAGATATTAATAGTCAAGGAAAATGAAAAAATTGGTCAGGGAAATATTAAGGAATTTTGAAAATGAAGTGTGCGGCCACCCTGATCTAATATTCTTGTTGGTAATTATTTGCCTTGTATTTATATTTGTATTTTCATTTGTTCGTTTTCAGCTGCTTCCTCCTGACGATTATATTTGTAGTTACCAATTTTATTATTTGGTTGCAAATTCACCAATATTATTAAAAGAAGTCGTCCTGTTTAGTTGGAGATTCAACTGTTTGTTGAGAATTTCTGTTTTTGGGTCGTAAATTCAACTATTTTGGTAGAAAATTAGCTTTTCTTGTTGAAAATTCATATTTAAGGGTTGAAAATTCCACCTCAGTCTTTTCCGGTTAAAAATGCGTTTTTTTCCTCCCAAATGATTGAAGTAAAAACAATTCGGATTCTTTCAATTTCATTTCTATAAACGTTTAAAACTTCAGGTATATTCTTTTTCGTTGAAAATTCGTTTTTTTGTGTGCTAAATATCAATTTTTGTAACTGAAAATTCAACTATTCGATTTGAAGATTCATCATTTCAGTTGAAGATTCATCTCATTGGTTGAAAGATTGATTACTGTGTTTGAAAACTTTTTTTCTTGAAAAATTTTTTTTAGCTGAAAATATATCGATTCCATTTTTGGTTGAGAATCGATTCTTTAAAATTTAAAATTCAACTACTTGGGTAAAAGTTGAATCACATTATTGAACATTTATTTGTTTCGTTGAAGGTTTCTTTTTCTGTTGTTCAAAATTTAACTATTTTTTGTGTGTAAAATTAATTTTTTTATTTGAAAATGTATCTTTCACTTCTCCTTTTTTTCTTGAAAATTGATCTTTTTCAATTGAAAATTCGTCTTCTTTGATAGAAAACGAATATTTGGGTTGAAATGTTCCCTTTTTTGGATTAAAATGTAATTGCTTGGTTGAAAATGAAATTTTTTGTTTAAAATTCATATTTTCAGGATAAAAAATCGACTGTTTAACAGAAAATATGTCTTTTGGCTTGAAAGTTCACAAACTAAAACGAAATGTTTTTTTATTCTTAATTTAAAAATCTTTATCTGTTAAAAATTCATATTTTTGGTTGAAAAATCAAACTTCTGGGTTGAAGGTTCAAATACTTTGTTAAAATAATGTAGTCTATTGTGTTTGCAATTCATAATTTTAGTTGAAAATTCATCTCTTTGGTTAAAAATTCAACTCTTTTGTAAAAATTCGTTTTTTTGCTGAAAATTTAACTTTTACATTTTTTGCTAAGAATGTATGTTTTTCAGTTTAAAATTCATGTATTTTGTTAAAAATTCATCTTTGTATGTTGAAAATTCCCCTTTTTTTGAATATCTAATTATTTTGTTGAAAATTAAACTCTTTGGTTAAAAACTTAAATATTTCGTGAAAAATGTGTTGCTTTTTTGCTCGTTGAAATATCATCCATTATATTTTTTGTTCAAAATTTATCTTCTTGTTGAAAATTTCACTTTTCGGGTTGAAAAGTCAAATGTTTTTGGTAGCATTCCAATATTTTTTATTTGATAATTCTACTATGTGGTTGAAAATTCATATTTTTTGGTTCTAAATAAAATTATTTTGTTGAAATATCAAGTATTATCTTGAAAAGTAATATTTTTTATAGCAAATTCTGCTATTGTAAATTTGTCTATTTGAACAGAAAATTCGTTCTTTTAGATAGAAACTTCATCTCTTTTTTCTTGAAAATTCAACTGACTTCTAAAAAATGTAATTATTTGGTTCAAAATGTAACTTTTTTTGGTTGAAGTTTGACCTTTCTTTTTTCTTTTAATTAGACCATTTAGTCAAAAATGCCAACAATCCAAGTGAATTTATTTAATTTTCGATACAAATTTTATTGCACTGTATAACTAATGCATGTATTGTACGTAAAAATGATGGTAGGAATTAATTAATTAAAGCAAAACAAACTAAGTAGTGTCATTATATCTAATAAATTAGAGGAAGGTGCCAACGATAAATTAGGGGGAGCCAAGAATTGGCGCTATCACTCTATTTTGTTGAAAATTAAACTATTTTTTTGAAAATGTAACCTTTTTTCAAATTCAACTGTTTTGATGGAACTTCTTTCTTTCGGATTTAAAATTCATCCTTTTTTATTGAATTAATGATTTTTTTTAAAATTTCTACTTATAAAAGATTCAATGATAAACAAGTTCCTAGACTAAAATTTTTGTCTTTGAATATTGAAAATGAAAATATAATATTCACACAAATTTAATTCGAGCCCATAAGACAGCAATGCTAGAAATCTTATTGAATTTCTTTATGCAGTTTTAGACAGACACTCTTTTCAGGCTTCTTGACCCTACTGGATTCTGAGAGAACTTGAAGCCTTCTGTTTTATTTACTTATCTTCGCAAAACATTTCACAGAACTGGAACATTTTTTTGTAACACCCGAGGTAACACCTTTCTCGTGAGTCGTTACCCCGTTGATTTGGTGGAGTGACTTATACAAACGTTCACGCCTCTTTTTCTCTTTTTTTTCTTCCTTCGAGCTATGGTTCCTTGCTTGCTCTGCAATTATGTAAATGTATAATTTAACGGATCGCGTTACACGTAACGCCAGGTTGCGAGATATAAAGGGGCCGAAGGGATCTCGTTCGCGCCATCCCTAACCTTGCTCGAGGCACTTCTACTCCTCCGGGGAATGAAACGCCCCAGGGGGCGCTGCTACGGTCACGGCGCGAGGCATCGCGTGATTCGAACGCGTTAAAATATCGACTACGTTCCGTCTTGAACTTAAACAGGCTAATTTAGTTAAAAGGACGTGGTCGATGGCGGTCACAGCTTTGAACGCGTATCTCACCTCGTTAAAAACTTTATGAGCTCTGACTTTGTCTCGGTTCGCCGCGTTTCCTCTCCTTTATTTTCCTGACGGTTTCATCGGTCATATTCCATCTTATTTCCTCTGACGAAAATGTTCTATCACTTTTCGCTCTTACTCTCTGCTGACGTCCCATTCGATTTCCTTTAATTATCAGCGACCTCATTTCGAACAGATTCATCCTAGAATTCTGAATTCTCTCAATCTGAATCAGTAAATTCCACGGCTGGAGAAAGAAGTAGGTCATCAATGAATAAAATAGGGTAATTATACCAATATCCGGTCACTACTCAGGAGTGAGCCTCGTCCTCTAATTCTCGCATAATAATATTAAGTAAAAAGATACATTATTCAGGGCGTCCACGAGACTGGGAAACCTTGAAATGTCACATAGGCCGTAGCAGGATAAGCACGGTCTGGGTGCCCCCGCTCGGATGTGATCCATATTGCAGGAGTGAGTGGCCACCCCTATGAAATAAATTTACCCCACGTATCAGCTACAAAAAAAATTGTTACAAAAGTTATAAACAAGTTTACAAAAATGAAAAAATAAGATTTTCTCGAAAACGGCTTGACCGATCGAGGTGGTTAAAATATATGTTATATCGGGTACTAAGGAGGTTCAGCAAAAAATTCAAGAACCAATTCTGTTAACTTTGAAATAATAAAAAAATAATTCAATTTTTTAAATAATTTCTTTTATAGAAAGTACTTTTGGTACACCAACCATTTTTCCACTATATCATGCTGACATTCAGGGTCGTGATATATATTTTTTTGGAGATGATCAGAGCATTAGTTCATAGTTAAAAAAAAAATCTACCTGTTGGCCCCTCAGATGTATGCAATTCCATTATAATGAGGGGCCAACTTTATTTTTAGCTCGTGACCCAATAAGTTATACACAATAGTGTAATACAAACTAAATGCAACATAATTATTCCAATACAAACACATTTTCTCGTGAATCATCCAGTCACAGTTTCAGTTGCTTCTAGGTAGATAGAAAAATACTTATCTTCGCTTACTGCCAAAATTCGTCAAAATAATTTCATGTTTGCCTAGGATAGTATCTCTTACTTTATGCACACTATATACAACTATATACATACTATATTAATAACTTAACAAAACATATATACACCATATACCTACACGATACCCAACAATTTAAATATACACACGTCATACGCACAAAACTCTTGCATTCGATATTTTGTCTAAGGTACCATATTCTCAGCTGTTTCCATTGATCTCAGTTCCTCGACATTCGATATTTTGTCCAAGGTACCATATTCTCAGTTGTTTCTATTCGTGTCTCATATGTATATCGTCGTGACGTTATCACGAGACGATCTCACTTTGTTCTTGCTAAGTGCTTAGTACGAATAGAAACAACTAAGAATATGGTACCTTGGACAAAATATCGATTGAAGAGGAACTGAGATCATTCCGCAATTAAAAATAAAAGTAAATCACAAATGGACATATGCACATATGCACATATGCGTACACTTATTGTGAATAAATCAGAATACTTGAAAGTCAGTTGCCATATATCTTTCGTTAACTTATTAACATAGGATGTATATATTTGTGTATAGTGTACATAAAGTAAGGGATACTATCCTGGACAAACATGAAATTTGTTTGGCGAATTTCAGCAGTAAGCGAAGAGAAGTATTTTTCTATCTACCTAGAACCAATTGACACTGTGACTGGGTGATCCACGAGAAAATGTGTTTTTAATGGAATAATCATGTTGCATTTGGTTCGTATTGCACTATTGCGTATAGCTTATTGCGTCATAAGCTGAAAATATAGCTGGCCCCTCATTATAATGGAATTGCATGAATCTGAGGGGCCAACCAGTAGTTATTATTTTTTTAAACAATGAACTAATGCTCTGATCATCTCCGCAAAAATATGTATTGCAACCTCACATGTGAGCATGATATAGGGGGAAAATGGTTGGCGTACCAGAAGTACTTCCTATAAAAAAAATAATTTCAAAATTTAAATAATTTATTTTATCCTCTTCAAATAAACAGAATTGGTTCTTCAATCTTTCGCAGAAACTCTTCCGTACCCACTATAACATATATCTCAACCATCAAGACCGGTCAAACGTTTTCGAGAAAATTGGATTTTTTGATTTTTCAAAATTTGTTTAAACTTTTTGTAAACATTTTTTTTAGTTGATACTTGGGGTATATTTATTTTATATGGGTAGCCACTTATCCCAGAAATATGGATCACATCCCAGCAGGGGCACCCAGATCATGCTTATACTGCTACGGCCTTTCATGTCACATGAACTTTTTTTGATGTCATAAGTTCAATTGGTAACTTTTTCAATTATGAAGTCATTAAGTTTACCATGCATAATTCCAATATTTTCATCTTTAAAAATGTTCTATTTCAGATTTTTAGGTTTTTAGGGATTCTGAATCAGTCCAAAACAAATTTAAATGTCCGATTGAATGTTTGCAAAATTAGTATCAATTTTAAAATGATTTGAAATTACTAGATTCATAAATGAACGCTTTTATTCTATTTCCAAATTATATTTACATATTCTTTCCATCTAAAACATTCAATTTTCAATCTATTCGATTTTAAAATTTTTTCATTAAAAACAAGAATTTTTAAAAATATTAGCAATATTTTACTGTTATTTAAAATCAGTAATTATGAATGAAATATTCAACACCAAACTTTATGTAAGAAAATAACATTTGAATTTCATAAGTCTAGTCATAAAAGAAAGGGAAGAAATTTTGGTATTGAATTTTGTCAGAATTGCAAGAGAAACTTTTTTTTTGTACATTTTTATTGAGTACAGGGCGGGCAAATTTTGTATTTTTCAAATTTTTATTGAGTTTGAAACGACATTTTAGTTTTCAATTCTTTTTTTAAGTTACCCGAGGAAAATTTTATAATTTTAAAAAGTTGGTCGAGTTGGAGAGGAAAGTTAATTTTTCATTATTTTATGAATTTTTTTCTGATTTGGAACAGGCCTTTCATTGTTTTTACTCATTTTTATCGAGTTGAAAGGGATGAAATTTTCGCTATTTTGAAAGAGGGCAATTTTTTATTTTTCATATTTTTAAACAGTTTGAAGGGACGAAATTTTTATTATTTTCTTATTCTTAATTGGAACGTGCCTTCTTTGGTTTTTATCATTTTTACTGGGTTAAAAGGGATGAAATTGTTTTTATTTTCTGATTTTAATTAGAAGTGGCCTTTTTTTAACATGTTTATTGAGCTTAAGGGAAGAATTGTATGTCTTTAATTTTTCCTGAATTGGAAGAGGACAATTTTTTATTTTTAAGATTTTTATTCAGTTTGAAACGACAAAATTTGTTTCTTCACCAGAGGGAAATTTTATAATTTTAAGATTTTTATCGAATTGCAAAAGAGAAAAGTTTAGTTTTCATTATTTTATTAATTAGAAGAATAATTATTTTTAACATTTTTATTGAGTTGGAAGAGAGAAAATTTTGATTTGAATTTTTTTCTGAATTGGAACAGGCTTTTTTTTGTCTTTATCATTTCTATGAAGTTAAAAGGGATAAACTTTTCGTTATTCTGGGAGAGGGCAACTTTTTATTTTTCATATTTGTATAGAGTTTGAAGGGACGAAATCTTGGTTATTTTTCTATTCTGAATCGGAAGAAACCATTGTTTATTTTTACCATTTTTATTGAGTTGAAGGGGGGAAATGTTCATTTTATTTCTCAGTTAAAGTAGGGTAATTTATTATTTTTCACATTTTTTGTTTTTCAAGACTTTTATCGGGCGACAAGGAACAAAATTTTGGTTTTACTTTCTTTGGAATTGGAAGAGGGACATTTATGTATTTGAAAGATTTTCATCGAGCTGAAAAAAAGAACATTTGGGTTATTAATTGTTTTTGTGAATTGAAAGAGGTCAACTTTTCTTTTTAACATTTTTTGAGTGGGGACAAATTTAGTATTTTTGCCATGCAGCTGAAAGAGTATAACTTTTTATTTTTAATTTTGTACTGAATTGAATGAGGTTTCATTCAAAATGATACCGTGAATTATTATTTCTAACACAAAATCATTGTACTCTTGAATTTGTAAAAGGTAAACATTTTAAATTGTGTAGTCTAATATCATTTAATTTAAAATCGTTTCATTGGAAAGTGTTAAAAGCTTCCATTTTATACATGTACATTATTACGCGTTTGAATTAAAGATTTCTGAATTAAAATTTTTTAAAGCTTCAATTTTAAAAGTTTAAATTTGAAATAGTGTTTAGAACAGTATTTATTATTTTTGAAGATAATTCAAAAAAGAAAAAAATTCTCAGTTTGAGGAGTTCAGATTTTTTTATTTCAATGGCGGTGAAATATTGTTGTGGACCGGGAAAAAACGGGAAATGACCCGGATTTTTTTCTTCGAATGAAACGGCCGAACAGCGTTTGCCCCTGGGAACTTTTCAAATAAGTTTCAAATTTTAGTTTCGAAAGTAAATACTCTTATAGGTCATTTTATAGAAAGTACATTTTTTCTTTTTTTTCTACTTCAACTTATGATAATTCAACCAATTCTTAATATTATTGAAAAAAATTTACCAAAAGTATTCTTTATGATATTTTACAACTATTAGAGTTAACAAATAATCAACATTTTTGCTTAAAAAAATGTTATGAATTTTTAACTGAGATAATGCATAAATTATGCATTCATGTCTTCAGGCTCATGGGGTGTGAGGCGAATTTCGAGCAAAAAAACACTTCTAGCGGAAAAATTGGTTAGAAAAGTATAAATATGCTTTCGAGGGAAAAAATAATTCAAAATAAATCATCATTAGGAAGTAATGGAGGTTTTATTTAGGCCGTGCAATCTGTTTTTCGCACTTATATACCAATTTAAAGCGTTCACGTGGAAATGCAACTCACTAAATTCACTCACTAAATTGTTGATTGTTAATTATATTTATTAAAATCATAATATTATTCACTGCACTTTATTGTTTTGTTTGACCTCGATTTTTGTAAACATACTGATGCATCTCTGTTTTCGTAATTGCAGAGCAATTGAAGTTTATCCTAAAGAAATTATTTCATATTTTATACCTTTAATTTCGACTAATAAATAATAATACCTTGTCTTAAGCGAGAGTCTTGAGTTGAAATAATGCCTTCAAAACATCTTGATGATGATTAATTTGGAATCCTTTTTTCCGTAGGAAAATATTTATACCTTTCTGAACAACTTTGCCACTGGAAGTTTTTTTTTTGCTCAAGATTTGCTCATCTCCCCATGAGCAGAGATGAAATATGAATGCATAAATTATGCAATATCTCAGGAATAAATTAAAAAAATGTTGTTTAATTGAAAATGTTGATTAGTTGTTTACTCTACCAGTCGTAGTACATCATAAGGAATATTTTCTGTGAATATCTTCAAAATATTTTAAAAATTGGTTGAATTACAGCAAGTTGGAATCAAGGACACAAAAATTTGTTTTTTAAAAAAACAGGGTTTTTGGGCTTACTTCCAGAAATGAATAAGTTAAAAGATTTTGGTCAAGAAAAAAAAGTGCAATTAAACTTCCTATAGGTAGAGATAGAATTAGCGCAACTGTGAAGTTAGCTGACGAGTGCAGCTCGGCTCTCACATGCGGAAATCAGCTCTCTACTATAAGTAAATATTATGTACTTTCAAAATTAAAATTTGAAACTAGTTTTGAAAGTATCTAGAGGCCAACTATTTTCAGCCGAAAAATTTATAAACGGTTATAGAGTCCGGCTCCACAAATATTAAAATTACTCTTGTAATGTTAATTTTATTTTCTGTTATTGGATAACGTTTTTAAAATTATGTATACAATTTTTACAATAGCAGATTTGCTTTTGAAACTCTTTCGCTGACAGGAAAAAAAGCAAACTTAAACTGACCCTCAATTCCAAGCTGAAGTATTTTGTGGTCAATTTTCTCCGGCTTCTTGCCAGGAAGACTACTTATACCTCGGTTTATCCTGAGGCACGCCTTTTTTCAGGGAAACCGGAGATGTTTGCTTGGCACGCGTAACAATATTGTCAGACTCACATAAGTGAAACTTAAAGCACTAGATGTGCAACCTGTTTTTTTACAACCCTTGTTTATTTTTTTCAATGAAATACTAGCCATACATTACACTAGTTTACAAAATATAACATTTTTTCTGCCCACCGAATTTTGATATGATTTTTTTATGTATTTTGGCCCATTACACACAAAAATGACACACACACACATTTTTTTTGTGGAAGCGTTTTCGAGATGTCAATGTTCGAATTTTTTTTCTTGAATTTTCAGAGTTGTTCCGACGTTTTTGAGTATATCTCGAGTTCTAATTGACCGATTTCCCTAAACAAGCACTCAAATTGAAGGCCACTGTTCAGGCGGAAATATTATATATAGTTTGTATATAGTGTGACGTATTATACATAATATTCATTTGTTTTACATAGAAAATGTATAAAATAAATAAATATTATCATATATAATACTTCAGAGTATATATAAGCTACATATAATATTTCCCCAGTATTTCAGTTGCTAGCGATTTCAATAAGTTGGACAAGTTGTATTTTTTGCCAAAAAACGATGTCGACAATTCACATATCGTCCTGGGAAGAAAAAAATTTTGAACATTGATATCTCGAAAATAACTTCATAAAAAAATTTGTGAGAGTGATTTCCGTGTTTAGTGAGCTGAAATAGATTCGAAAATCATAGAGAATTATGGTGGGAAAAATGGCTGTGAACTAGTGTTATAGGATGGGTCGAAAAAACAAAATTTTGGAATTCGGAAATGGAACTATGTTGAAAAGTGACGTATAAGTCTATGAAAAAGTCTAATTAGTTTGGATTCGATTGATCAAAGCCTTGGTTTTCGCGTTACAAAATATGTGAACAAAATGCTTGTTTTCCTCATTTTTATTTTTCGTGGACGTCAATTTTTCTTTAATTTCTGGGGGCCTAAAACGACTTCTCACATTTTTGCAGACTTTTATTTGCAGCCCCATCAGAGATCATCAATTTTCAGTAGATCCCTGTTTTCAGAAAATAATTTTAAAAACTACAGAAATATTGAGAGAATTTTTTTCAGGTATCTAGAACCTACTAGTAAAAATATGCTAGAAAAGAATTTGATGAGTCTGGTTTATTGTTTGAATATTTTTTCTATTAATTAGTTTTAAAAAATCAATATATTTACATTTCTTATTTCCAAAACTGATCGAATATTTTTCTAGCTTATTTTTAGCAGTAGGTCATCAAACATTAATAATCTTTGATGGTGCTCCAAATGAAAATCTGTGAAAATTTAGGGAGTCATTTGAGGCCTCCAGGAATATAAAGAAAATGGTCATGAAAATATCAAAATTACGAAAGTAAAAATGTTTTCAGACCTATTTTGTTTACGCGCAAAACGAAGGTGTTTATCTATCGAATGTAAGCAAATATTAGATCATTAATAAATTGAATAGTGTGATTACAATAATTGGTAATTATTTAATAATTTTTGTAAACATATTTTGCCAGCGCGCAAAATCAAGGCGTTTATTTATAAAACACAAATTAATAGTAGATCATTAATGAATAAAATAGGGTAATAAAACATACTTTAATATGCAAGACGGAACCCATTTCAAATCAAGCATTTTTCCGATTTGAAAAAAAATCTACAGAGTGTTGCGTATTTGAACTTTGCACTTTGTGTTAAAAAAACATTTTTCTAATTTTAAAATGGTTCAAAATTAATAAAATGACAGCGCTTCTCATGAAAATATTAAGAGTAGTTTTTCTAGAAAAAAAATACTAGATGCAAGCTAAACCGTTTTTGAGGCTGGGAGAATTTTTTTTCCTAAAAATAAAATTTTGGAATTTTTCTCGTAAATGATGCAAGATATCCCAAAGGAGCAAGAGGTGTTTTTTGTATAACCTTATTAGATGTTTGACATTCTATTTCAACACTTTTTTGTATTTTTCATTATTTTCGAGAGTAATGAGAAAATTCGATTATATGAACAAAAACAATCTTCTGGCCACAAAAGTTATTTAGCCTGCATCAAACTCACCAGATATAAAAAAATCAGAGAATTCAAAATTTATCAGGGAATGTCACGGAAAACCTAACTGAGTTAAGGAATTTCTGTTAAACTGAAAGCGAAGTTAATTTTATTGTTTTTTTTTTAAATTCAACAATGTTTTTAAAAGTTCATCTTTTTTATCAGAGTTCAACTGTTTTTGGTCAAAAATAAAAATCCTCTTTTGTTGAAATATTAACATTTTTCGTTAAAAATTCATATTTTTTTATTGAAAATTCAGCCATGTAGTTGGCGGTGAAAATAATTTGTTAAAAATTCTTTTTATGGCTATATGATTCATCACCTTAGCTCAAACATCTTTTCTTGTATTCAAAATTGAACTATTTTGTTGAGATTTTTTTGATTTAAGTAATTTTTCAACTGATAACCTAACTATTCCATATTTGGTTGAAAAATTATCTTCTTCAGTGGAAAGTTAAATTATTTAGAATAAAATTCGTATATTTTGTTGAAAATTTAAGTATGTCCTCTGTAAATTTATTTCAATTGGTTGAAAATTAATTTCTTCGAATGAAATTTTTTTTCTCTCATCAAGCATTATTTTTTTCAACCGAAAATTTAACTATTCCAGTTTTTGTCGAAAGTTTATATTTTAAGATTTAAGGCGAAAATTCGGCTATTTTGTTGAAAATTCGTCTTTCTGGTAGAAGAGTTATCTAAGTAGCTAAAAATTCATATCTTTGGTTGAAAAGTTTATTATTTTGTTGACAATTTATTTTTTTAATCGAAAATTTAACTATTCTATTTTTAGTGAAAAAATTATATTTCTGATTCATTTAAAAATCTACGTGTTTTATTGAAAATTTGTCTCGTTTGGTGAAAAATTAATCTTTTAGACTGAAAATTCAACTGTCTGATTAAAAATTTATTTTTAGGGTACACGTTCATCATTTTAGCTTATATTAGAAAAAAAAACATTTTTTTGCATGAACATTATTGATCTCCTAGGTGTAAGGTTGTTTCTATAACTAAAGGAAAAATTTAGAACTGTCAGACAAAATTAAGAATTGTTTAGAGAAAAGTTAGGGAAAAACAGGGAATTTAAAAATTGGGATTTTGCAGCAACGCTGCACTCAGAAAAATAATGTTCGTGTACCAAAAGAACTGTTTTCTTGGATATACATAGAAATTTGGTTGAATCAAGGGAAATATTTGGTGGTTCTCCCAAATATTTTGCTGTCCATATAATAACCATATTCTATGGTTGAACCAAAGAATTATTTTGCTCGAACCAAATCGTTTTCTGAGTGCGAGTGTAAAAATAAATTTTGTCAGAGGCTTTTTTTAATAACTAGCCTGAAATATTTGTCTAAAGTTTTACGACCTTTTCAAAGTCTAAATTATATAAAGAGATTTGCTATAATTTTGCAGGCTTGCAATTTTAAACATCTTTTTTCAGACAAGTTGCTGTGACCTAAAAAATGTCTTCAATTTTTCAAATGTCCAAGCATTAGTGAAAACTTTTCATACTGGAGTGACATTTGTGTTGAAGTTTTTATCGTCTTTCGTATCATGAAACCTTCGTGATGTTCGTAATTTAATTTCAGAAAAAATTCTACTAGAACAATGTCCCAGATGAAACTAATCCTCATTAATGTTTGATGGTAGAGGCAATATTCATAAGACAGTTCTAGTGAAATTAGGTGTCCGCTTGATAATTAATATGCAGAAATGTGGCAAACTGATGACGATCAAGGTACCAGCATGTCACTTGAGAAATTTAATCCGATTTTTTCTTCCACTTCTCGCATATCTTACGAATAATCGATCTTCTAATGAGTCGGTGTTTCGACCCTTTCTTCCCCGTCCTTTCACGTATTCCCCGCAACCGGAAACTCAGTTTGCCTCACACGTCTCAGGAGTTTACGGTCAAGTCGTGCTCGGGAGCAACCTGAAAATATACCTAACAAGGTTATTCATGGAAAGATACAAGGTTAATAAACTGCAATAATTATGAGGTCCTTTTTTATCGTTCGAAATAAAATCTTTATAGATTGCATCATACTCAAGAAATAAATCTGCTTCTCTCGGGAAGAGTTCAGATGTCAAGCTATTTCGAGCGCGGATAGCACTCGGATGGGTGACCATCTGCGACGTACAACCAGGTTATGTATTCGTTGCGTTTTGATTAATGTCGAGCGGGAGGTATGACGCTAAAAATTATTGTGTGCTTTTGATGGGTGAAGTCAAATGTTTGTCTTCAAACTAGACTGCCGAACAACTGGCTGAACTTGGGAGGTGGTTTCCTGCAGTTTTCCTCTCCCCTAGACAAACTCCAGTACTTCTAATAAAGTCGGATGTAGTCCCTGGTTATTGCTGGTTGTGATTAAATTCATACAGTGATTCTAAGCCCAAATGAGTGAAAGAAAAATGTTTACAGGCCCATACTCAGCGAAGTGGAGTCATCCGGCGGTATATGTACTTATATTGAAGGACTTAAATGATATTTTAAGAGGCTGACACGTGTATAGAGCTCTATTTCACCGGGTTTTCAAAATAAAAAGGTATAGTACAATACGTTTTTAAACTCAATCCTACAGGATTTAAAGAGACTAGCCTAACAAGGCAATAATAATGATAAGAGTTGATAAAATGCTCCTTTTAAAAATAAAGCTGCTCGTCACTAGAAAATTACAGTACACAGGTCGGGAAAATCCTGGAAATCGGGAAAAGTCCGGGAAATTCATTGGTCAGGGGGAGTTATGGATTTTGAAAAAAAAACTGCAAATAAGATAATTTCTGTAAGAAGCACTGTAACTTTCAATAATGATCATGGCTCTCGCACAGTAATTTTTAGTCTATTATTTTTTCTCAAATCACATTGTAGTCACTTTTTTAGTATGAAGTCACTACAGCCCATTTAAAAATTAAAAGATCACTTTATTCACTTTTCTTTCAATAAAACAACCACTATTGAATTCAGGTCTGTACTTATTACCCAATTTTCTAGAATTCTCTGCACAAAATTTAGGGTATGTTAAGAGATGCCCGGAAATTTTTGAATAGTTTTCGATAATTTTAAGGCATTTCAAAGTATTTTAAAGATTTTAGGGTATTTTCAAGAGCTTCAATAAGTTTTAAATTTTAGGGTACTTAGAAGAACTCCAAGTAATGTTCAAGAGCTTTAAAAAGATTCAAAGGGTTTCAAAAAATTTTAAGGGATTCAAAACATTTTAGGGTATTTTTAAATATTCCATAGAATGTTTGATAGGTTCAAATAGTTTTAAAGGAATCCAAAGAATTCAAAAGATTCTATGGTATTTTAAAGCCTTGCAAGGACTTTTCAAATGATTTCAAAAGATTTCGAAGCATTTGAGATATTTTAGGATATTCTAAAAGATTCTAAGGAATTTTTTTTTAAGATTTCAATGTTCTGAAGTGATTCTAAAAGATTTCGGAAGATTTTAAAGGATCTGTAATATTTTAGGGTATTTTTTAAAATGTTAAGTAATTTTAAAGAGCTTTAATATATTATTAAGGGATTTTAATATTATAACGGATTTTAAAGAACTTATTAACAAGAATTCAGGGATTTCATAGGATTTCAAAAATTATCAAATATTTCAAGGTATTTTCAAAGACTTTAAAGAATTTTAAGGATTTTAGGACATTTTAAAGATTCCAAGAACTTTTTAATTGCCTTCAATAATTTGAAGAGATTTTAGGATATTTAAAAAAATTCAATAGTTTTCAAGAGTTCTACAAAATTTCAAGGGATTTCAAAAGGTTTTAAAATATTTGAAATATCCCAGGCTGTTTTTTAGATTTCAATTATTCGAGGTGATTTGAAAGGATTTCAGGGTATTTTTCAAAATTCCAAGAAATTTTTAAGAGATTTAAAAAGGCTTAGGAGATTTCAAAATTTTGCCAAGCATTTGAAATATTTCAGGTTATAACAAAGGAATCCAAGCAATTTCAATTGATATCAGTAATTTAATGGGGTTTCAAAGGATTTTAAATATTTTTGGGTATTTTAAAAGATTCTGCGGCATTGTCAAGGGCTTAAAAAAGTTTAAAGGGGTTTTAAAAGATTGAAAATGCTTAAAAATATTTTAGGGAATTTTAAAAGATTCCGCGGAATTTTTAATTAATTTCAATAATTGGAAGGGATTTTAGGGTATTTTCAAAAAATTAAATAGAATTCACAAGTGTTCTAAGAAATACCAAATTTTTCAAAATTTTAAGGAATTTTTAAGAGCTTCAAAAATTTTTAAGGAATTTCAAACACTTTTGAAATAATCTAGGGTATTTTGGAAGACTCCAAGAAATTTTCTTTCCAGTAATCTAATGGGATTATAGGGATTCTGAGTATATTAGGTTATTTTAAAAGATTCAAAGACATTTTGCAGAGCTTTTAAAATTTTTAAGGGATTTCAATAAATTTTGAAGGACTTGAAATATTGTAGGGAATTTTAAAAGATCCCAAGTAATTCTTAATTGATTTTAATAATTTGAAAGGATTTCAAAGGATTTGAAATATTTTAGGGTATTTTAAAAGATTACAAGGTATGTTCAAGAGATTTAAACAATCTTAAGGGATTTCCAAGGACTTGAATGATTCGAAGGGATTAAAAAAAATTGTCATGCAATTATAGAGAATTTCCTAAAATGTTGAAAGATATGGAACGATTTTACAGGACTTCTGAGGTTTCCAGATACTTCAAAAGATTTCAAGAGATTTGATAAGATTTCAGAAAATTTTAGTGACTTTCAAGGATTGTAAAATCTCTCAAGGTATTTTAATATTTTTTCCATGATTTCAGTAAATGTTTCAAATTTGAAAATTGGAAAATTTCAAATTTTAATGAATTCATTCACAAGAAGTGAGTGATTTGGTAAGGTTTCAGAGGTTTCAACAGATTGAAACAAAATATGTTGCAATTCATTTGAATTAATTTAAAATCCACCTTGAATTCTTATTGTTTCAACCTGAACTGTTTCATATTCTTAAAAGATTATCATGATTTTTTTGTTTCACTCAATTCTACCCAATTTAATGAAATTTTGAAATAATTTATTTAAGTAATCTTCCAGTCTTCTAAGCTCTTCTTGAATTTTCCGGCATTCCATCAAGTTCTCTTAAATTCACTTGAATTTTTCTAAATTTATTTCAAACATAATTAATTCAATGAATTTTTTCAAATTTTTGAATTGCTTTTAATTTAGTTGAATTTTTTTTAATTCACCTAGAAGTTTTATGAATTTAATTCTTCTCATTTCTCCTGAATTCACTCCCGGTTTACTTAAATCAATGAGAATTTTTGGATTAAAAAAAAAATTTGAAATTTATTTCAAGTCTTTTGAATTTAATTTAAATTATTTTGAAGGCCTAGCAATTTATTCTGAATTTATTCAAATTCACGTGAAATTCTTATAAATGTTATCGTATTCTTCTGAATTCTCGCAAACATTAGTCGCATCATCAATGCATGTCACTTTCAGAAACTGTTTCGGCTTAAATAGGTCACTTTTTCACTTTTGTCAACTAAATTATGCGGTGGGCAGCCCTAAGAATAATAATTTCAAATTTAAATTTATTTTATTTCATGTATGAAAAGAAAAGGTTATGCTAAAATTGCTACAATATTAGGATTTTGGTCTTTACCTGTTAATGGTCAGGGACAAGAAAAAATAAGTCAGGCAAAAGTCAAGGAATTTTGAAAATTAGGTTTTTTACCCGCCCTAAAATAAGTCACTTTAATATATTTTCAAAATTTCAAAGAGGGGGATTTATAAATCGCTTATCCTAGTTAAATCTGAAGGCTTCAATACTGCTGACAGTTTAAAAACCGAAGCCTCAAACGTCTGAGTTCGCTTACAAGACCTAAGGAGGCAAAAATGCTTATTTTCAAATAGAAGCTTCAATTATGAAATTTTCAATTATAAGAATTGAAAAAAAGGATTGCCTTACACTGTTAGAAATGTTCGGAAAATTCCTACATATTTAGGACACTAAAGTAACTGAAATTTAGGAAATTAGGTTGCTAATAACAAAACATAGTAAGTTTTATAGTAATTTTACTAAATTTGTATTGACCTTCAGAAGGGGTATCTGAAAATTACAAATAGTTTCCTAAATATCATAAATTATAACAGAAATATAAGTTATCGTGACCGAAAGCAGTCCTCAGTTAGAAACTACGCACTCCTCGTTTGTCGATCGTGTTCGTAGCGGATAAAGCATGGTGGTTGTGGTCATGGGCGACAATGAACTACAAAAGGTTGCGTTGATGTATAACGATGTGGTAAGCCCATTTTTTCTGATATTGAATGATCTGAAGCGTGAAAAATATTCGAAATTTCCTTGAGAAGAAGAAAATGAAAAAAGTGTTGAAATCGCGAGTAAAGGCAACCACCTAGCAGCTCGGTTGATAAGCGAATTATCTTTGCAATAAAATAGTTGCAAGATACTGCGATCATCTGCCTTGTAAATGAACTTCTAAAAAGGTACATCGGGACCGCAAGTGACTAGCAGCAGCTGCGTAAATTAATCATTAATTCAGGTTTTAATTGAATGGTGAGTCCGCTGTTTACGTCAAATGACGCCCTCTTGGAGATAGATTACGAGTAGGGGAAGGAGGGGCAGCGCCGACCGGTGCGGTGGGGCAAAAGCGATTTTGCTTATAACATCGCTATTATTTAACAAATTTTAATTCTACTTTGCATGAAATAAATCTATTTTATTGAAGAGACAGTGTAACTTACTATAAGCTTGAAAATTGACGTTGTAAAAGAACAATTATGCAGAAAACAGTTTTGACAACGAAAGAATGGAAGATTCTCTGGCAGAAATATAAAGTTTTCAACATTAATG
>JAABKJ010001664.1:0-30055 GCA_011634705.1 Andricus grossulariae
ATGCTTCTTTCGAAACTTCGTCAACACATTCGCGAGGCCACCCCTCAGATTCTTGCTTCGTTTTATAGAATGTGTTGGCATATAAGGTGTTGCACTGGGTTGTTTTTTCATTCCAAATTTCGAAAAATTTTGTAATTTTATACCCCAGTGTTACAGCTTTTTTGAGTTTATCAGAAACCCATGTTCTCTCAAACTCGCGCGATATTGCTTCAGCGTGTGGACAATCACCTTTTTCAAGGTTTTCGCAACATTGGTGACAGAGAGCGAACATGAGTTTAGCATAAAATCTTGTTGATAAAAGAGGTTGATAGAGAGATTGCGGTGGCAATATACGGCACCGTATTTTCTTACTCTCCTTTATCTTATAGTAACACCGGGTGTTCCCAGTGCGCCCACTGGAAAACGCGTCTCGTGGATTTGAGGGTTCGTTAACAACGAGGGGGTGATTTTTATTGATATTTTGTAATCCTACATCCGTTTCTTCCAATTCATTAAAATCACATTCCCACATTTCTGTGACCAGGTAACCATTTCGGCTCATCTTATCACTTTCCGCGACCGTTCTTTCGTAGCGGGCTTTTGGAGTCTCATCAGAGCTGTTTAGTTTCGTGTGACGGTTATCTGAATAGTAACGTACACACCTATTCCAAAAGCAACCGTGAAATTGTAAAACATGACCCACCCCGTTTAATTCATAAAACTGACCCACTACATTCCCTTCATTTATACGATTTTCACGGCATCTTCCAGCATGAGCGACGGTTACACCCCGTAATTGCTCTTCACTAATTACCCATTCTTCAGCGACTTTTGATTGCGAATGGCACCACCTATAACCACCGCGTGGTATTGTAGCGATGGTATCGGCTTATAGAAAAAAATTTCCAAACATCACAGAACAAGCCGATGGTGTTGTGATGCTTTCCGTGAACGGGCAAACATTTCCAGCCACTAAAAACTGCTTTCGAAAGACGAGACAAGCGCGTCGTAGAATGTCGACATCGTTATTACAATATTCAACTAATTCCTACTGAAAATCTAGGCAATAATTGGGTTTGGAATTTTTTTCCTCATACCACTTTAAAAAATTATCCCTTGCAGATACGGACATAGTACCTGGTGAATAATATTTTAGATCGGATAATGGTCCAACATAGTTTTGATTTTCTGGAATATTGAATAAATGGGAGAATACACCTTTTTTCTACCACGCCTGTAAGACCAAACGCTGTAGGAAGAGCACTGAACGCCATCTGTGTATAATTCAGTCTGTCGATAAAACGCGTTTTTTTAACACCCATGCAAAGAATTTTCGAGCCATTAAATATAACACTAGGTTCATTTCATGCACGGTGATTATTCTCAACCAGGATTTTAAGAATGAATTGAGAGTGAACACTTTTAACTATGTGCAATGCAGATGATTTTCTTGAACTTTTTTGTAGGTCTGAGGGCAAAATCTAGAAAATCAGCAATACATTTTTCCCCTTTAAAGAAGTATTCGCGAATACCGCAGTGCTCACGGAATTGCTGATGTCTTCTTCTCCGAAACAGAACGTATACACTTGATGTACTACACATGAATTTGATATATGGACATTTTTTGTCTCGTCACCTTTATGTATTTTATCCTGTTGTGTCTTGAGGTCATAAAATAGTAAAATCACGGGGTCGTCGACATTTGTTCTTGACTTAATAGTTCGTATGTAGAATCTATGATTAAACTCGCGCTGCCCGCTTTTTCATACACCTGCCCAACAACTATGGCTCGCAGAAGACATAAATTGTCCGCCTCACCGGTCGTACACATGGATTTTTTCCCGATATTATCATGCGTTAAATCGGCATGACCTGCCGCGCCTTCAGTCAAACCATCGGCATAAAATTTCATTTCAATTCTATTAGTTAAATCTGAAAAATGGGTATTTATTACCACGATCCTCTAAAATTATCAATTTGCTACCATGCGGGGGTGCTTCTACGTTCATATTTTTACCCTGTCCTGATTGAATATCCTCAGCAGCCAGCGCATCCAATGCAACCAGGGCATCCTGGACATCCATAGCCTCCTCCACATCCTCTCCAACCCTCGCTGCCGTCGGGGATAAAGGCTCCTCCGCCGTGTCCTCGTCGTCCTCCTCCACCACCCTCTCTGGACGATTTGTTGTACCGATACGGAGCATACTGGCCACTGTCTCCCGATCCAGTGCCCTTGACACGTCAGTTGTATCACGTTCTAGAAAAATAATATAAATTGAAACTTTGGATTGGAGAAAAATGAAGTAGGACTATTGTCTATTTTAAATTTAATTCAAAATAAACCAAATATTGTTTACATTTCATTATTAAAATTTATGACACTTGGTCCTGTCTCGAAGTTCATGAGGTGTAGATCCCGGGTTTTCCTCCTTTGTATAATAGGAAAAAGAGGTCCTCTTTCTCGCGGTGCCTCCTCCTTCTCCGCCTCCTCCACTTCCTTATTATTTATCATTCATTTATTCACTATTTTATTATTTATCATCCATTATTCATCATTGATTATTAATTTTTAATGTGAGTTATTTATTATTTATCATTTACCATGTATTATTTAAAATTTCTTTTAAAAAATTGTTTCATAACATTTTTTTACCAAATTAAAAAATATTTCATTTCAAGATTCTGTTAAGACTCAAATTTTCTTACAATTTTAATTGTTCAATGTAGTGGTGTTAAAAAGAAAACAGGAAATAACGGAAATTTTTTATTTTTTAAATTTACTTACGTGGTGGCACGTCGAATTCGGCTAGTGCATTGTCCCATTCATCGTTTAATAGATTCGCCATGGAATGTAATCCCATGTGGCGAATCAATCTGCTCAGAGATCCCACTTCACTGCCACACACCTGTGCCATTTTTTGTAACTTGATTACACCCCAAAATCCCAACACTTGACATTTCACATAGTCCACATATTCCCTGTGTGAGAAGAAATTTTAGCTGAGGCCCTCGTTGATAGTATATGCCAGCGTTTGCATATACTCGCACATCCTTTTAACCTACTTTCGGAAGTCTCCACGATATCCATATTAGCCAACACTTGGTCCCAACCATCATCATCATCGTCAACACCGTCACTTTCACTCTAAGTGTTAATTTTCCCTACTAGCAACTGTCATGTTTTTCACGAAGAATCGCGAGAATAACTGTAAGTGCGTCCATCCTGAAGGTTTGAAAAAAACTGAAAACTTTTGAGATAAGGTCCTTCCATTTATAGACTCAGGTTTTCTATTGTACCTGTTTAGTTGCTCTTTCTCAGTTCCTCATTCACCTATTACAAAAACTGAGATACAGGTGTGAAAAATGTCCACGAGATAGAAAGACTCAGGAAAAACGAGGATACACACATTTTTACTTCTCTTCTAATGTATTGAAACATTTTCCAACAGAGTATCTGTAAGAGGGAAAAGAGTATGACCATATATGTCTGTGTGAGAGGGAGAGAGAGAAGTATGAGTCGGAAGAAAAATTTGATGCAAAATATACTATAGTGTAAAAAAAATATTCATTTGAACAATAACGTTTTTTCAAAAATAAATTAAAATAAGAATAAAAAAATTGTTTTGAAAAATTTGTTGGTGCTTTCTCGAGAAAAAATATTAGATCCACATTCGTGAAGTAAGGCCCCAATCCCCTTCACTAGTCTAGTTTTGGTTCTGGGAAGAGAGGAGGAGAGCAGGGCTTATCTATGAAAACTCGAGGTAGTCTCATATATGTTTCACTTGTACCATACACCTTGTTTCTAAACTATACAATGTCTTATTCTCAAAGTCAAGTGTTAAGAATAAGTGGCAGCGATGATCAAGATTCTAGTGAATCTTCTTGAAAGAACGTTTTACAACAACAAAATGTTTTAAAAAAGCGAAAAGTACTGGACGAGCAAAAATCTTCTGAATGTGAATTTGTCAAAAAAGTGAAAAAATCACGTCCGTATCATCTTATTATGTCCACGGCATACGAATTAAACAATTCTGCTTCAAAAAAACTCTTTGTTGATTTGGAAATCCAACCCGATGGTCGCTTTGAAGCAGTTATAGAATTAATTGGCAATTGTTCTCGAAGGTTATCTTTGAACCTGTCAGAATGGACACAGCTAGTAAATAGATCCGATGTAATTGCATCATTCTTTGAAGATGGATGTACTAATGCCAGTGGGACTTTACTGATTGCTATAAGCCGATACCAGCTTGTGTTTACTACAAAATCTGCAAAAATCTGCAAAAGCTGTTTTACTTGAGAAAATCAACGAGGAGGATGAATGCAAAGGAACGAGTGGCAAGTTGAAAGGAAAAAAGCTGAATATTCACAAGGAGTCGTGATACAAATGCCTACATTTGAGGGGCTTGTTAAAATGAATTCATGAAGCATCTTGTCACGGCAAAATACGACTTTCTTAAGGAACAAGTGAAAAATAAACTCCCCTCATCATTTGTTGAACTATATCTTGATATAGTTTTCCACGAATTAACTGTGGTGTAGCACAGGTTCATCCCTCGTGAAGTGAAAGATGTCAGTATCCTTAAAAAATAAACAAATAAAACTTGTGACATTAAATAACTTTTTTTGAAACTTTTGTCCGCATAACGTCTGTGTTTTGTACATATTGACTATGTTTTTATGACAAGTTATGATAATATAAATATATATATATTTTTTTTTTTAACGTCTATTTGAATAATATATGCATATGTGTGTGAAATATGTACGAAAACAGTGTATGAGTGATGACTTGTATGAAAAAAGACTTTGTCTTGTATGAAAACAATCACTTATAATGTAAATCTTGTGCAGCATTTTACACAATTTGATATCTTCATAAGAAAATTGTGTTACACGCATCGCATTTTTATTTGTTGACTTTTTCAAACGCATACAATTTTCTTAGTAAATGAATAGAATTCTTTATCACGTAAAATGATGTGGTTTTTCTCCTTATATATCCTATTCCTTTATTATTGAACATAATAAAAATACCAAATTCATGTCACAATAGTTTAGAGAACTATTTGAAAAAACATTATTCTTTCGATTCTTACTTTTTCGTTTTGTAGGTATTTCTCTTACTGTTGCTTTCATCATTCTCGACACTTGTCTCTCGTTTCTTCTCTTGCTGTTCTCATAATTAAGAAAAACAGGTGCTAATATTGGAGGCAAACAGCGGCCAAGGCGTATTCATCAGCTTACATCTGCGCTGGCCCAGGCTCGATAAGCTTATGTGCCTGGCGCGCGCGCGTACCGGTTGCAGAACATAGAAAGCTAATACGTTCCGCATGCGGGGTTTGCTTTTCAAAGTCTAGGTTTTATACGAGACTAAAATTTTCAAGTGTCTGATTCTTTACTCTTCTTCCCAGATATAAATTATAAACATCTATAAAACAGGTAGATGAAATGAATATTCATTAATATACATAATGGACACACGATGGAAACATCCATTCAACTCCATGATTTACGGGCCAACAGTTTGTGGAAAAACATTTTTTGTAAAAAAATGTCTCCATCATGTCAAGAAAATGTGTGATGTTAATTTTGAACGGATTTTATTCCATTATTCAGGTTGACAATCAGCGTGTTCAGAATAAGGAAAGTTGATTTAATTTCACGAGGGTTTGCCCCAGGTTTCTGATTACTCGAGCGACAATCGAGTTAAACTCGTCATCTAATAATACTATTGTCGGCTTATTTTGAAAAGGTAGTTATTATAAGAACCTTAGGGATGCAACTTCGAAACCTCATGGTTATCTTCTTCTAGATTTAAAACAATTCTCACCTGATAATTGCGGTTTTGAAACAAATATTTTTCCATCGGATGATTTTTCCTATATTTGCATCCCTCAGAAAGGTATAAAGAGTAGTAGTCACACAGCCAAAATACCAGTTGTGCGTCTGTAATGGCAGTCGACACAAGTAAACATATCGGTAAAAAAATACCATAGCATCACATGCACTCTGTCGCTTGAATTCTAATCAACGCGGTGCGATTCTGCGTACAGCTGGCACAAAGCTTGTTAAATGCATATGTGAGTATGCTCGTAATATACAAGCTGAAAATGTACCATAAAAAACCATGAAAAACAAAAGTTGAAAAAGCACAAAAAACGTTGAGAAAATTAGCCGTGTCTCGCGCTGGTTGGAAGCACAAAAAACGATTCACCCTACAAAATGGTGGATTTCTCCCTTTACTATTTGCACCGATAATTGGTGGTCTTCTTTCAAACATTTTTAAAACACAATGTTAGATCTTTTTTTTCTTTGATTTGATGTTAGTTTTTTTTTACTAATATGGAACACGCAAAGAAAATGTTTTTGATTCCCAGCGAACAGGTCGAAAAATATCAGCAACAGATTTTGGGCCAAGAAACCTCTGTCTTATCACCGTCATCACTGCCTGCTTCCTCACCAATCTTAGGCGATCTTTACAAAGCTTTGCTCATAAACCCCAACACTACCACTCCAAATCCTGCGAATGTTATAAAACGTATTGATGTTGAAATGAGTCAAATACTTTATTCATCCTTTTTAAAAGGTGAGCATGAAAGATGGAAAATGTATCAAAAAACTTTACAGAAATTTCTATTTTTCGTCGATGAGGTCAGAAATATGAAAAATAAAAGGCAGGATGCAAGTAGTACGGAAAAGAACGATGAATATTAGTGATGCATATCCATCATTTTTGGACAAAATCGAGATTTGCTTAAAACGTAGTTAGATGGAACTGAAATGTAATGGAGATCAAGAATTCGTAATGAAAACAGTCGATCGAGACGAGACGATCACCTCGATTAAGTGATCTTTCGTCTCGATGTGATGAGTATGGTGTTCAAGGTTTCAATTTAATCTGACGAGATTTTAGAAAAAATTTTAAATGATCGATATGCATCACTAATGAAGATGATGATAATGGTGATCAATCTTCAATTAATAATAGAATACTTTCTACTATTCCAAGAAGTTTTGCTCTGAAAGGAAATATATTACTTGAACGTCTTTCTAAGCCTGATGCTCGTGAATGTTTAAAGTAGAATGAACATGATACAGGATGCTTTAAGATTGAGAAAACCCGTAAACTCAGTTGGGGGACATCAGTTTGCCCTGGTCCTTCAGCAACTCGGTTTACCGTGTGAAATCGCAGGGAACAAGGAATATTGGAAACGTAGTGTCTTATCAACACCGGTTTCGCCTCGTCTCCCTGCTTGACCTTCTTATGACGTCTCGCCTTTACGAAATCCAAAAACTTTGCCGCTTGCAACAGCAGCCAAAGTAGTAGGTAGAAAATACACAGGTTTTGAAGATTTCTTGGTAACGGATGACGAGGATAGTAGTACCAACAGCGAGAGAGAAAAGAAGAGCAGGGGTAAGCGTAGCAGAAGGAAAAATCGCCTTTCACGGCAAAAGGAAGGTAGCACTGAAAGTGGGAATAAAATATAAAAAAATTGGTTTACAATAACTTTTTAAAAAGAAAAATGAGTTGATTACACGACGCTTACTCTGACCCCTCTCACACCGCGTCTTATGGGTGTATTGATAAATTAGCAAATACTGTACGCGGGAAAATTCCACGAGCAAATGTAACTGTGTGGTTGAGAATTCGAACTGCTTATAATATGCACATCCCTATCCGTCTCAAATTGAAGCGATGACATTACAATTTAAATAACATAGATCAGCTTTGGAAGTTTCACTTGGTGGATTTGAAAAGTTTAAAAACGTGCAACTACGATTTCTCATACATACTCGTAGTAATTGACGCTCTGAGTAAATACGCATGGATCGAGCCACTTCGTGATAAAGCTACGTTGGAAGTAAAAAATGCTTTTGAACGTATTCTCAAAGGAAAGGAAAAACGATTTCCTATGTTCTAACTAACTGATAAGGGGAAAGAGTTTCTTGGACAAAGTTTCCAAAAGTTTTTATCAGAATGCACTCTCAAGGAACCTATGTGGCGTTATTTCACACATAAAAACAATCATCGGTATTTTGATGTTTTACAAAACATTGTCCAGGCTTGCAATAATGCACGACATTCGAGTATTGGCAAGGCAACATCAACAGTAACTCTATATAATGAGGCGACTGCACTTTTAAATATATAAAAAAAATACCGCAGAAAGATGTTGGAATGTAAAAAGTCTAGATATAAGTCGAATGATCTTGTGCGCATCAGTAGAGAGAGATGTTTTTGAGAGAGGTTAGGAAGTTGGCTGCATTGAAGAGCTTTTTGAAATAAAACGGGTAATTAACTCACGTGAACAGTCGACTTGTAAAAAAACAAATTGAAAAATCTTACAGATGAAGCTATTGAGGGCCTTTTTTATGAGCGCGAATTGTCAGAAGTGAAAAAAGAAGATAAACACGATAACAACGAGAAGTTTATAATTGAACAAGTAATTCAAACAAAAGGAAGAGGATCTAAGCAACGATATTTTGTCAAGCGTGCAGGTTACCCGGATAAATTTAACTCTTGGATTCCAGCATCAGAGCTCAAAGTCTTAAAATGACTGAGGATCAATTTCATATAATTTTACCAAGTAACAGTAGTATGAAGTATTTTCCAAATAATACTACTACCCGTTTTACAGCTTAACTCCCTCGCAAGATTCGTCTGCATGGTCGTTGGGAGGTAGGACTTGAAGAAATTCAATTTCGGCAAACATTTCTACATGTAAGACAAGATTCATCATACTCAATGGAAAATCGTGTAACGCTTTTGTCAAATGGAAATAAAACAAGGAAGGATGTAGAAGAAGAAGAAGAAACTTATTATGATGATAACGATAATGATACACAGAGTGAGAGTCAAGAACCTGAAAGGCTAGGAAAAGACTTGCTTGAAAAGTTTTCACTGCCTTATGTAATGAAAAATGAGACTAAATGTGATGAACTTGAAGATAACGAAATTATAAAATATTATGAAAGTCACTTGTTGGATGGTGTGTGGAAGATACCGCTAGTCTCTTTCTTCCGACTTGGCGTTTACAGAAAGATAAGGGATCTCGTTAAAGCCATAAGCGATACAAAGATTCGACGTGGTCATGTGAAACTAATTTTTAAAGAAGAAGAAGATTGTTATGTAAGAATTGAACAAATTTGTTCAGATTCTTGTAACATAAGTGGTCGTCACTTTTTTCAATTACCGAAAAAGTATCACGCATTCTCGGGTTCGGCACCGCAAGAATTGTTATCTATTGACACACACCTTGCTTATCATCCACCTAGACTAGCTCGATGGTTTTTCTGCAAAAGGTTTATTTACTGTGATATATGGGAACCAAGTATCACAGGTCATGCTCAAACATCACTTTTGCGAATAATTCCTTTTGAAACTCAAAATTACGTATTTGCATCTACACTGATTACCCAGTTTGCTTCGCCTAATTACATTCCTCTTTTACATACTGAGTTCCACACAGTGGAAATAGATATAAAAGATCATCTCGGCCTACCAATACCATTCGACTTTGGTACTCTCACTGTCACACTTCATTTCAAACGAATTGATTAGAAGAAATATAAATTCTGTATCCAGTGCATGTATTGGGAATGTAACCATAAGAAAAGAAGGAGCAAAAGAAATGAACAGAGAATGATTCCTTGTGTGAAATATTATACTTTTCCATCGAGTTTTACCTATACTTGCGTGCGGTGCAAGTACCGTCGGTGAGGATACTTTACCCTCCGGACTCAACGTTTTAAACGATGTTGATAACAAAACTCCTCTTAAATATGTTGACAATAACCGCTTTAAGGAGTCTGGAGAGAATCTTAAGAAACAAGCTATTAACAAAATTGAAAATCTCATGAGTGGATCTGATTATAAAATCGCAGCAAGAAATTTAAATACTCAGTTGAATAGCGCGCGCGGTGGATCGCGTATCCTAGGAGGAAAACGTAAGAGGAATATAAGAAAAGGAGTCAAGAGAATCCGTCGAACTAAAGCGATAAATAATAAAAAGAGTAGTAAATGTAAAGAGAAGAAAAAGCAAACAAAGAAGGAGACAACGAGTAAGGTTACAAGAAAACAGAAACGTGGCAGTTTATTTGGTGAAAAGAATCGAATTATTGATATTTTGGGAAATAAGTGAAGTTAAGTAATGTCCTTTTTCATACCCATTCCAGCGAATGTTTGAAAACTGAATTGGATCTTTTTTCACTACCACCGACTCAAAATTCTATAGGGAGCGCGCAATGGATCCATTACAAACCCGTTTCTTCCCTGACGGACGATTCTCCGATAGAATTCGTTACCCCTGGTCACGGCGAAGAATACATCGATCTCCCACACACGATGCTCAGTGTAAAAGTCAAATTGCAAGCTCCAGAAAAAAATGCAGCAAATTATGTGAATGTGGACAAAGTGGCACCAGTGAACTATCTACTTCACTCAATGTTCAATCAGGTGGACGTGTACTTCAATCAAAAACTCGTATCCCTAACAAGCAATGCTTATGCGTACCGAGCATACATCGAAACAATACTCAGTTATGGACCAGCTGCAAAAAAAAGAGTAATCCGACAAGCGTCCTGTGGTATACCATCACTGCGGAAAAAATGAAAGATTTATCAACAGCGCGTACAGGTTTCGACATCCGTCAAGGATTCTTTGGCGCAGGCAAGACAGTGGACCTTATCGGACATTTGCAATGCGATATTCTCAACCAGAACAAATTCCTTCTCAACGGTGTGGAAATGCGCGAAATCCCGCGGCGATACTCCAGACAACGTGATTCTCGGACAGCTACCTAAAAGAATAATTATCGATTTTACGAAAGAGCTGCTATATGTTGACGGTTACCACACTCTATTTTCTGGAACTGGTATTAATTTTATAAATGAGGGTAATGATATTGATCGTTATGATTACAGTAATGGTTACTGCTTTTTTGCTTTCGACCTCACACCTGACCTACCTGCAAACTGTTATTCTCACTGGAATTCGCATCCAGGTAAGATTCGAGGAAGCACTTGCCAAGATGATAAACTGCATTGTTCACGCTGAATATGATAACGTTTTTAAAATAGACGCTCCCAGACAAGTTATTGTTGACTTTGAAGGATAAGATCTAACGTCCACTTATCAGAATCTGTGATCATAAATCATTTTGCTCTATGCAACACCTGTTTATATGAGCAGCATCAGTCCTAAGTAAACATGCGAGCTGTAATCAGCGGTCATTACATCGTAAACTGTCGCGTTGATTAGTAGCCTTGTACTGGTCTCTCGTTTTATCTTAATACCAGAATCTTTGGCATCAACTGTACCATCACATAAAATTTCTTTCCAAGGAGGGGATATGGACTATGCGATAGATATTCAAAGATTCCGAAGTCTCGAAGATGAGTTTATCGCCAAAGAAGTGGTTGTAGTTGCTGCGGATGAAAATTATACTGCACACTGAATATCAGCACCACCACATCCCTTCTCAGGCCTGCCTAATCGAACACGACAACAAAACAATTGGCTCACGTGTTATTATTATGGTATCGACTGGTTCGAGGGAGACGTCCCAGTGAAGCATTTGTACTTAAATCTCATAGAAGTCGCCAAAACAGCTGTTCAGATATACACACGTGGGCAGGAAAAAGCTAAACTTTTACAAAATATTAAGAGTAGGCAAGTTGTCAATTTGGAGGAATTAACATGTCCTTCTTTCAAAAAATTAAATATTACTAACAAGTACTGTTTCCGTGATGATGTAAAGAAGGAAGAAATCTTCACATGTGCTCTGAACAATGTTTTCAAACAAAAAAATTCGTTCCAGGATTAGAAAAAAGAAGAAGTGATGCTTCGCATCAATGAGCAATCTACATCACGTGAAGTAAATCAGTTATTACCAAATTTAACATTGCTTGCCAATCCGGGGAAAAAATATAAACAGTTTGGTGGTTCTTCAAGCAATTCGGACTATACCAGCGTGTACAACTGGGGTGTTTCCAGCGGATCGAATTCCGAATATCTGGATGAGACAGGCCTGTATAGTTGCAAATCTTGACGGGACAAAGAAACTTGGATCGCACTGGATTGCCACGCATGTGAGTAAAAATTACTGAGGGACGTACTTTGACAGCCATGGATTGCCGCCCCTTATCCCTCAACATCTTTATCGTCTGCGAGAAAATTGCACCTTGTGCAGGTGGAATACAACGCAATTACAAAGTGCGTCTTCGGATGTGTGTGGTCAGTTTTGTGTTATGTTTCTTCATGATATGTGTAATGGTTATTCTTATTGCGAGTTTATCAAACTTTTTACGGGTAGGGGAAACCTCCCTACAGTGGACAATGCAGCCTACAGTGGATAATCATTAATTAGGAGCACAAATAAAAGTAAAATAATTTATTTTTATTTTTATTTATTAACACATATAGTGTCTTAGCTATTAGTTAAATCACATACATTATTTTGAATAATTAGTATTTTTAATTAATGCTTCACCACTGTAGGTTGCACTATCCACTGTAGATAGGTTTCCCCTAATTTATTAGAAAATGATCGCATTGTCGTGAATTTTCACAAAAGCCTATTAAGTAAATGTAAAATTAAGTCGAGCGTTTTGTGCCAACCAAAAGACGTGCTTCAAGGGGGTGTCATGATCGTGGGGGTAATTAATACGCATCTTGTATCTTGCGTTCAATCTTGTTCGTCACAACTCGCTACATTATATCGTTTATAAGTAAGGTATGCGTATGTTAAATCGATAGTTTAACCAGTCATTCGTCTGCTCGCATCGTTTCTCTTTTCGTTCTCTTCGTTTCTCTTATCTGTTTCTCTGGAAAACCCCAAAAATTATTACGTCACAGCACCCTGAACTCTCCAGTCGGGAATCTCCTATCTCCACTCCTCCACCTTTTCCATTTTCACGATTGTGAACTCCATGTGTGACGTCACTAGACCCAGAATCTCCCAGGCCACCCCCCCCCCCAACTACATAGATCTCGATTGGTCGTTCGCATCTTCTGTTACGCGTCGGCGCCTGACGCGGGATGCGGGGCAGAGAGGGGGATTGGGCCACGCCCATATCGGCGCCCCATAGTTGTCCTATACTGCTTACATATACTATCATGGATGATAGGCATTTCCATATTGAAATATGTGCAATTGCAAATCTTTCTTTGACACTTTGCAATAAACTTCTTCTTGTAATTCAAAACAAAACTGTTACAAGCCATATCAATCTTTTTTAAACTTTGGGAAGAGACGAAATAATTCACTTTAAGAAATACAATACTATTTAAAAAATAACTCTTGTTGACGTTCTCTTCTTATTTGTTCCTAAATAAAAAGTCAAAGCAGAACTGAATATTTTTTAATAAAGTTAACTTTGTAGCATTACTCTAAGCGATAGTTATAAATAACAATCAATTGTTTAAATTAGAATATTTGTTAGCTCGCATTAGGTATTACCTCACTGAGTCAAAATTTAGCACAAAGTTTAAGAATGCAGAAAGAACTGCAGCTTTTTAACAGTTGTCTAAGAGAAGATATTAATAAATTGTTTAAGCAACCATGTTTGCGACATTGCTTCATGTATCATTTTGCTCAAGAAAACGTGGGCAAAAAGTTGAAAATTTTCTACAAAAGCGCAACCATCTAGTGTAATCAAAGCAGAACATACATACAAGCAATGATAATTTGTTCAAATAATTATTTTTACTACATTGAAATAACTAATAAATCATTTTAAGTGACAAGAAAACAGTGGCTGACGATTTTAGAAAAACTGCAACTTTCTGACATCATTGGAATTGAATATTATGAAAAATAATAATAAATCGTTAGAACTATTATGTTTCTCATCGTTAATATTATGAACTCACTTTTATTGCAAATTGGACTAAAAGTAGAACGTTTTTGAACAAACCGCGACTTACTACCTCTATTCTGAGAGGAAATTACTAAAAACAATAATAAATTGTTTTAACAATTTATGTCAACATCTAATTGTCCGTATAATATAGCATTTTATGTATTAGAAAAACTTTGGACATAAACAGCCGCTTTACTTTAATTAGTTATAATTAAAATTGATGTAGTAGGTGCCAAGTTTTCGGTACAGCTACACTTTTGTATGCTCTTCAGCGTTTACATTATTACTGAAATTATTAACCAATTTTCAGGAATCTTTTTTTCATTTTGTTCCAATTATATGTATAAACTAATTCTGTTAATTAACATTGAATCAAGCTATACTTTCAAATTTTAGTTTTCGTAATCGGCCTTCCAATTTTATGTATAAACTAATTCTGTTAATTAATATTGAATCAAACTATACTTTCAAATTTCAGTTTTCGTAACCGAGCTGAATGTCGTAACAAAGAAAGGTTCGTTTTTTCCACATGATTCGACACGCTGCGGTGTATATGTACACACTATCGTGTGCACTTCAACATTTCTATTATTTCTGCGAATATTAACCGATTTTCATGAATCTTTTTTTCACTTTTTTTAAATTATATAAGTAAACTATTTCTGCTAATAAAATTGAATCACGCGATGCTTTTATAATTTCAGTTTTTTCAACCGGCCTGCATCTCATAACAATGAAAGGGTGATTCGTTTCGGGTAATTCGACGCGCTCCGGGGATTCTGCCTCTTAACTTTGACGACTGTCGATGCCCAGGCCGAGAAAATACACACACAGTTAGCACTGAGCGTCACTGCATTTTTTTATTGTTCTTTTCTTTTTATTTATCACGTCAAATACAAACATTTTTTTAACACAAAAAAAAACGAATCTAGCGGGCAAAACAGACCCAAATTTATATGAGATATGCAAAATATCAGAAAAAGTATTCAATCGTGCTGCCGGAAACTGGTATACCGTTTTATAACACTGATAAAAAATTCCCTTAATGTCTTTTCGAAAAAAAAAACACGCAGAAAGAAGTGGAAGCTCCGATCACGAGTTCTGATTCCTTATACAACTGCCGTCGAATATTCGATCAAACCATCTGCTATTCCGGATTTGAGTGCACTAATACCATCTATACAAAATTTCGTATTAGTTTACCTCAAATGGTAACTTTCGTTTTGAGTTTTTGTCCAGGAAATTTGGATTTTAGCCCACTGTGGGACGTCTGTAAATATAATTAACCTGCATCCTGGATTTGCGAAGGAACACGGAGTCTGCTGCAGAAAAGGATTTTTCAAGAGGAATTTATGACATCTACACCTTTTATTCAAACCATTTTGCAATACAACAAATAAATTTTAAGAAAATCAAAAAGAACCTCAGGGACTTTCATTTACTGAAATTTGTATTTTAAGATACTCCCTATCAAATATAATATACAGTTTAAAGTTCATCCTTTATCACTGTTTTCCTTACACAGCCGGCGAGTGTGTTGAAGGTTACATCAGTTGCCTCTGGATGCTTTGTTAGAGCTACCATCTGCCACTTCATAGGGGTTTAGTCGCCTACTTTCTGATGGTCTAGGAAGTTTCTTACAATCCAAGTGGTGTTCAATAAAACTGCTTTCTGAGCGCTGCCAGTACCGTACTGACAATAGAATGAATAGATGCATTTTTCACATTCCTTCATATTGTCTTTACTTCGTGCGTTAGCTCGCCATACTAATGGATCTTGGTTGTAAAGGATGCATGCAAATTCCGGTTAAGTGAAGAAGCAGTGCCGATGGTGTAGACTTTTCCGCCTTTTATCTCACGTATCGCGATTTCAGGTCGATCGGCTCGGACATAATGATCCATCTGGATGGTAATCCCAATATTATCCCAATCTAAGATGTACTCTTCGTTTTCTAAAAGGGGCACTGGAATTTCTTATTATTATTATTATTTTGTTACTTAAAATATAAAAGTATTTCTGTGTTCTTAATACATTTAAAAACTTTAAAAATGTAATTATTAATCGTCGAACTTAAGATCTCTATTGTACGGCAGTATAGCCCTTAGAATCTTTCGAAGTCTAGCCTAACATCTCAAAATCTACAAAGTCTTTCAAAATTGATAAAAAAATGTTTAATTTTGGAAATCTACTGTGACTCCATTATATTTCATGCAATCCGTAGAAGCTCCTCAAAATTTTATTCCATTGAAATTACTCCCTGAAGTTATCTAGAAATTATTTAAAATTACATAAAGACACTTGAAATCTTGGAAATCCTTTGATATTCTCAGAGAAAAATAAGTGTAGAGGCAAAGTGAATAAATAGTTTCATTGGCGCGCAATGGAAGAAAATAGTATCCTCAAACATTTGTGATCCTATAAAATCGTTCCAAATCTTCGGAAATTCTTTTAAATCGCATAAAATTGGTTTAAATCCCGTAAAATAATTAAAATACCCAGGAATTTCTTGAATTCTTTGAAATCTTTTAAAATCCCTTGAAATTTGTTTAAGCTATTGTAATTATTTTGAATCTCCTCAAATCTCTTAAACCCTTAAACTCCCCTCAAATGACATGAAATATGATATTGGTTAAAATTCCTTAAATAACCTTAAATTAATTGAAGTCCTATAAAATTCATGGAGATCCTTGGAAATTGATTTATATACTTTACTGAAAGCTATTAAAATACAATAAAATCACTCAAATACTCGGAAATATTATAAAATACTTTAAAATCCCCTGGAATCTTTCAACATATCCTGAAACCTTACAGGTCTTACAAAATCCTTTCAAATCCTTTTGAAATTAAAAAATTCCCAGTTTTATACTAAAAGCCGAAACCAAGACCATGCTGCTAATTCAAATGAGAAGGAAAAACCAATCGCTGTCTTCCGGTTCCTGCATTACAAATGTACAAGCAAGCCGCGGAAAGCGACTGAGAAGAGAAAAATAACGATTCACAATTAACAAAAGATCGCAATTTTTAAGAAAGTCACACAAAGCAATTAAGCAGGGAACATAACGATTCCCATTCACAAAAAATCACAATTTTCTAAGAAATTATATTGACGTTAACAAATCCACATGTGTAGTCCGTTCTGGAGCGGAACACCAAACAAATCAAATTTCATCGCGTCTCCAACATGGCGTCCAAGACCATTAAGACTTTTACAAGAAGTTTGGCCGTCTTGCCATTACGAAGTTCTCAGGCAGCCTCAGGGCGGACAACAGGTTGAAGCGTTAATTAATTAATAATAATTGATAAGACCGCACAGCGGCAAACACTCATAATCGATCCTTGCGGATGGAAAGTTCAACTACGGTACGTGACAGCTTGCTACGCTAGGCGACTATACAGAACGATCGTCCGACCAGAAGTGATGCTCCCGGTTCCCTCCTTCTCGATCTTCAGTCCCCGCTGCTTGCGTCGAGAACCAATTTGCAACTTCTACGCATTGGCTTCGCAGATTTATTTGGCGCGTAACTGCTGTAGACTAGGGCCTCAGAAAAGTTGCAGGAAAACTACCTCCTCGATGCTGAATACATGTCGCCAACACCACCATTCCACGGCATCTTCCATTCATGGGGATTTCGAAGGCAGGAATTTCATCCGCACGTCGCAGACAGTGCGCAACAGCTTGTAACCCCACGAGTACTCGGTTCCGTGAAATAGAGTGGGATCGAGGCAACGTTAAAATATTTCGTCAACGTCGCGAACTTCCGTAATCCTTTCCCACCAGAATACTCTCCTTCACTGTAAATAAAAATACAAAAAGAACCCCAAAGAATCTGCCAATATTAAATCTCCTTAGTCAGCCCTATGGGAATTTGACTTTCTTAGAGTTACATTTAAAGAAAAGAAGATTTAAAAATTATGAAACGATACGCACAAATAGAATGAAATTCGCGAGCGTCTTCGCGAAAAGAAGAGGAGTTGCTTACAAATAAATAAAACAAACAAAAACCATGTAATGTGCAGTCAAAACTGCCACATAACACTATTGAGATTAATTGTAACTTTTTAAAATATCTTTTGAAATTACTCAATTATATTCAAAATATTCTTTGAAGTTTCATTAAAAGATGATTAAATCCCTGGATATCCCAAGAAGTTACATTATATTTTATGATATTCCTTAAAATCCCTTATAATTTTCCAAGTTCTATGAAATCTTTTGATATCCTGAAAAATTTGTTAAGATACGTTATGGAAAGCCATTACAATTACTGACCTTTTTTGATCTTTTATAAAATCCCGTCAAGTGCGTTGAAATTTCTAAATAATCCTTTAGAATATTTGTAAATTTTGGAAATCCTCCGAAATCTTTTGCAATATTTTCAAATATCTTAGCTTCATCCATTTTTATGAACATTTTTCACAGAATTATGGGAAAAAATAAAAACACTAATTTCATTATCATGACATATAGTTTGTATAACTTTATTATTAGTATGCTTAAAGAACGGAATATAAGAATCAAATCTTTTTTTACGTTAATATAATCTGATATAAATTTCTTTACACAAGTTAGTTTGACAGAATGTTATTTGAAGGTGGCGAAATTTAGCTCCTATTTAGAACCTGCTATTATGACTATAACCTATTAACTTTAAACTATTTAATCTTATAATACCTACTTTTCGCTTTTAAGAACCTTTAGTCTACCATTTGATTTAATACAAAATAGTATATTATGCTACAAGTGCGAAAAGTAGGCAGTTCTAAACGAGTGTGAAGTTTGCTCTTCGAGATAGAGACGAATCGAAGGGGAGTTGTATGCAAGTCGTAGGCGAGTTAGAGGCGAGCTGTAAACGAGCCGAAGACGAACCGTAAACGACCCGCAGATGAACCGATAGCAAGTACAGCAAACTTCACAGGAGTTGCAACTGTCTACTTTCAGCATCTGTTGCACATGATATTCTTTGTAACAAATTCAAGAAATTTTCGATTTGAGAAACAATAAAAATAAATTTTTCGGAAATTTATGGTAAAATTACCGACAATTTTCCGTAAATTTTCTGTGAATTTGTAAATTACCGAAAATTTCTAGAAATTTAAAGTATTCAAAGCTTTCTGGAAGAAATACAAAAATTTCCGGAAATTGATGCTAATTTGTCAGTCATTTATGGTAACTTATTACTTCGAATTTGACCAATCACTATTTACTACTCACAATTAGTCTCTCAAGCGTCAAATGTTGTAATTTGATTTTACATTATTTTTAATTGAATTATTTGTGTCCGTGTCACGAAGGAATAGTTATGAGCTAGTGTTTGACAAGCATGCAAACCATATGGCGCTTCCGCGCACATGCGCATTGCTGTTGTCGTGTCATGCTACGTGTTATCCCCACTCCATTGCCTGAAATTCGCTTCGAAAAATCGAAATCAAACATACTTGTGCCTTCTTGGCGCGGGATAACACATGACATGACAACAGCAATGCGCATGTGCGCAGAAGCGCGATATGGGTTTCATGCTTGTGCATACACTAGCGATCTCTTGGAGGATGCTCGTCCCACTCCCCACTTGCAGGGATACTACTGCTTACGTTTACTTTTCGATTGATGTCTTTTTAGATAATCATTATATGTTTCTTGGTATGTTTCATTGTATGCTTGTCGGATTGCTTCAACTACTTCTTCAACGCTTCGGTTATGTCGACGGGCTTGACAATATGATTCATATGCTGCTTGTAGGCGTGCTGTGATTCTTGCTTCTTTTCTTGCTCTCAAAACTGTTAGTCTTGAAAAATCGTTTATTCCACTTATGGCTGCAGCCTGTATTCGATGGATTGTATCAAGCTCATCAATCGCTCGAACATAATCTATAAGATTGTCCACACCCAATATCTTCATTTCTTGAGTAGTCAGTTCTTCTAAGCGGTGGGCACGTCTGTCATATACCATTTTTAATCCGTTTGACTTAGAAGTGATTGGTGCAATGTACTTTTTCAACTCATAACCTATGATGACATCTCCCCTTCGAAAAAAAATTGAAGATGGACCGAAGCCAACTATTATTTGTAAATGTTGTACCTCTGTAGGATCTAATTCATTATATGGCAGTGACTGGGTAATAGGAAGTCCGTATTCCTTGTACCGAGGAAATAGTTGGGCCAAAGTGGTCTTCTCCTGTGAACTTAGTTCTGTAAGCAGAAATATCAAAAATAGATGAATTTTGATACTTTAAACGGGGATCGGATCCTTTTAAGATGAACCACAGTTTAAAAAAGTCTTAAAAACTGCTAGGTAACATCTAGCGACAAAAGAAAGCAAATTTCGAGAACACACGTTCGGCAAGAAAGAATACAACTTTTTTCTTGACAAACTTGTATAGAAGAAATGTGCCTAAAATGGCCAGTTCAAAATATAAAAAATAATTATTTTTGAAAATATAAACATTAAAGAACGGTTTTTATTGCATAAGCGTTACGTTCACGGGGAACGCTAGGGCAGTTTATTGATACTTTTTTAAATACAACATTAGTACATATACTCGGCACACAAAAAAAAAAAATTTCATTCTGGAATAAATTCCTTCATGTATTTAATCGTTATAAACAAATTAATGGATAAAACTGTCATTTGCTGTATTTTCGGTATTTGAATGCATTATTTAAACTAATTTCGTTTCAGAATTACGTGAAAGGAATAATTAATCAAGATCAAGAATTGAATAAGAACAGTTTTAATTGTTCTAAATTATTGTTTTACACAAATTTACTTATATCGCATTTCTGAACATAGGAACATTTTATTTTTTACAAAATTATTTCATTTAAAATCAACGATAACAACTCGATACATGATATTGCGATTAAATAATGATTTATATTGTTACAAATAATTGTTATAAACAAATTTATTCATTTCGCATTTTCGATTATGGACTATATTTTTTTAATGGAGTCATTTCATTTCTTCGCTAAAAACTAATACGAACATAGAAAATATATCCATTTAACAATATTTATTAATTTTATGTACAATTTCATGAAGAAATTCATTTTTATCGCATTTTTAACAAAAAAAATCTTTCTTTTCCGCAGGATCCTTTCTTTTCACCTCAAGAATAATAATACCATGAAACTAGAGATTATCATTAGCCAACAATTATTATTTTTGTAAACAATTGTTTTCAAATAAAATTACTTATTTCGCATTTTTGTACATGGAACATTTTTTAATTCCATATCAAGAATAATATTATATAAATGATTTTCATTTAGTTCAACTTTCAAAGAAGTAGTTACATTTTTAACTAAAAAAGATCATTTTTAAACCAAAAATAGGATAGTGAAATTTTCATTCAAAAAAGTTAAACTTTCAACTGATCAATACGGTCCTGGCCGGTGAGTTTGGACGTGCTATGTATCGCTCCGTCATTCTTGTCTAAATTTTATGGCTACGGCTCGTCGTGCATTGTCACACGGAGTCTTTTTCATAATATTTAATCTTGGAAATACGAATCTGTTTATTGTGCGGGCAGTTTCTATCAGAAAACTCTAAGAACTCTAGTTATTGCGTGCAAGTTTCGGTGTGTTTGGCAAGATGGTGTCATGTGTCAGTTGTGGTAAAACGATCACGAGAGGGAACTTGTACTCGCCCGATTGTCGTAAATGTGGTGTAATGGCACATTTTAAGTGTCTTAATATGTCTATTAAGGATCTGCACAAGATAAAAGAAAACACAGAAACAGTGGTATTGCTCTGACTGCTTACCAAATGCGAAAAAGGTCAAACAGCGGAGTCACAATTCTTTGTCATCGGAAACAGCTGATGATGACGTAACAAATCCAGGGACGGCTCTAATCCCTTGAAGGCCTGGGTTGAAACTGCTATTATAAATGCAGTGTCGAAGGCGCAGGAGGCAAGAGGCCAGCGAATAACCAGCATGTGAGAATCTTTCGAAGATCAGCAGATAGAAGCTTTTAAAAGCCAGGTTAACGGCATTGCGGAGAATGCATCTCATATTTCCAAAGAATGCCATGCTCATTAAACAATTATCGGAACTTGACAAAAAATACATCAGCTTCAAGCAAGCGGCGCTAAATGCCAATCTGAAATTACACGGACTACCGTATGGACAGTCTGAAGATCTCTCTTCCACCTCCGTCCCGCGAAACCTTCCCGTTGACAGCTACAACCAATTATTGTGGCCAAATTGACCCACCAGATTATGTGTGCTAACATAATCAGAAACAGAAAAAATAAGAAGGGCTTATCCACCAAAGATCTTGGATGGGAGGTGCTTCCGGACTTGCAGGAAGCGGGCTGGTGACTCGCTTCTATATTCTTTTTATTATGTGAAAAGTTGTAGGCTCTGCAAGGTACGATTATGGTTCCTTAAAGCAACCAATCCCGACGAAACGGGAACGTGTACGTCATCCACTTCTGCTCCTTCTGTCCTTTTTATTATTATTATTACTATTATATACCCTATCATAGTTTATTTGCTGAGATCATTATTATTATTTTTTCAGCTTTCTGTCCTGCCATATGGTGAGGTTTGTAGTCGTGTTATCGACTTGCATCGATTTTATATATCTATGATTTGCTCTGACATGTGAACCCCTAAATTTAAACATCACCTATTTTTGCGCATTATATCAGAAGAACCTATGCGTAGATATAACATTCTCCATTCTATATGGTTAAGGGATAACGTCAGCAGGGCTTTACTATGTTACATTTTTATTTTTATTTCAACCTCTGGTAACACGCTCGTCTATTTGATGTATATTGCTTACTATTGTTACGATTCTTATGCTAGATCATACAGTGATTTTTTTTGGTCGTTTCCTTAAAAATATGTCACGTGGCTGCCCAATCTGTCTTGGCTCATTAGCAGGAATTTAAAAACTTCTTTCAGGCTTGCTCTTGTCACTTAATCGCGGTTTCTAAGACTTGGTTAACACCTAATCATCCTTCCAGTATGGTTGCCCTTGATAATCACGTGCTCTTTCGCCGGGATAAGGACGAAGGAAAGGGAGTGGAGTCTGTCTCTATGTGCATGAAAGTCTCGGAGGTGTGACTAGGGGAGTGAGACCAATCGCGAGCTATCCTACACTGGAGTTACTTCTAGCCAGGGATGCGCAGTTACGCGTAACTGGAGATTTTTGACGTAAAATACCTAGGTGAAGTATTTTACATAGAAAACAGGTAAAATACATAGTGCAATACGTCCCAAGATGGCGGACCTGCAGAACCATGCATAACCTCACTTTTTTGAATTTCTGGTATCGGCATTCATAAAAGGTTTTTTAAATGCCTATATTGTTAATTAAAAAATAATAATGTCAACTAAAGCCAATTAGATGCAAAAAAAAACACTCCGGGCTTCCATACATTCCATTAGGCATGTGTAGTTACGCGTAAGTTTAATGTTTTTAGATACAATACCTAAAGGAGGTACAGTCAACTTTCTTTTATTCTACTGGCCTTGAGACGTATCGTTCCGTTATTCTAAGTCTGGAGGGGCCCCCACCTCTACCGCGAGTGGACAGATTCTTTTTATCAAGCGACTTTCATTGGCTGCCCCGTTCTTGTATCGATGGGTCAGTGCATGCAATTTTTTTATCTGAAAAGCGCGGGAGATTTGAAATCAATAATACTCGTAATACAAATAAATACACTCAACATTCATAGAACTGCTGGCCCATGCAGTTTCTCAGCGCGTAGGGTGAGAGACGGTTGCGTCTCTCGCCTCGGAAGGGTCGAGTGTGCAAGTAGAAAGTCGCGTATATTACGCAATATGATGAAGTGAAAACGTTTCAGACGATGTCGGTTTATTGCGCAGTTGAAAATGTCGCGGTCCGTTAGTTGTGCTTTATCATAGATCATTGTTTTTCAAGTGTTTTTGTTGGCGTACGGCAATTTTCCAACTAAAAATCAATACTACAGAATCAAAAAACGATGCAAATATTTCGCGGAATAGTGAGTTTTGTGCCATGGCGTCCATAGGCGGAAATGTCAGCCGTCAGGAAAGTTAGTACATGTTAGTGCAACTGCATACGACTCTTTGGAGAAAATCTCCGAAACTTGAGGGTAAGTAATAAAGGTCTCACTAGTAATATTTCCCAAGTGTGAAATCTATGTTCTCAGTCATGTCCCATTCTTTTGTCGATTGACGCTCTTTTAGTGTCACGAAATAAAATAAAATATCCTAAATTGCAGGTTAGTGGTACTCTAACCTCAAATTCCGGACAGCTGCTTGTATTTCGTGACACTGAAAGGTCGTGAATCAACAAAAGAATGGAATCTGGCTGAGAACATCCATTCTACACTTGAGAAATATTACTATTTGTACATTTATGCCTTTTTCGTTTAGAATATTTTCTCGAAAAAGTTGTCTGCATTCCCATGAAGGCATTTCAAAATACTTAATTCAAGGCTTCCCGCTCTTCGGGCCTCTTTTTTTTAATTGGTCACCCACTGATGCGGGCGTGGCTGTACAGCCCGTACAGGGACCGTGGTGGGAGATTACGAAACTGCGCAAATTAGACGCAAATTGACTGTAATTTTCTTTCGGCTTCGACTGAAAGATGGCAAATTTGTTGTAAGTATCTTTTGGGGTTTACAGTAAAACCACTATCTGATACACGTTGGTCAAGTCGAATAGATACATTAGGCACAATGTTTAGCTACTAAAATCAAAAGCTTTCAATTTATATGCTCAGTTGATATTTTGCATAATATCTTATCAAATTTCAGCGTATTAATTCTGATGGTACAGTAGCCAAATATCGATGTTACGAAATGTAACGCAATAATAAATATGTAAGTCACTATTTGCCTTCACGCTAGCCACTATAAGGAATTAGTTTGATGAAATTTACAGATAATATTCTGTATGATGTGCTACGACTGTTAGAAAGAATAAAATGTAAATACGATTGCTTAAATAAATGTTAATAATTGTTCCCTGAGACATTGCATGAATCATGCATTTATATCTTCAAGCTCATGGAAAGTCGAGCAAATTTTGAGCAATAAAAAACTTACAGCGGCAATGTTATTCAGTATGAATATGCCTTCTACCAAAATAATCACTTAAGATAAATCATCATTAAGAAATAAAGAAGGTTTAGTTTCGGCCGCGCAGCTTGTTCGAAGCAGTTTGAAAAGAGTTTGAAAACGTCTGAATATATAGGCTTAATTTTTTGGCAGAATAAACTGAAAATATCTTTCCAGTTACTTCTTGCTGAAAATAAGAATTTTTTCCTAAAACACAAGCTTTTTTATAGGCGTTTATGGAATCGGGCGCTTCAATTATAACATCACTTACAACTTGTGAACTACCAACTTACAGTTGTGTAGATGCTTGAAATAAAAATTTAATCCTCTATTTCTTGTTGCAGAGTTAAGTTTACAGTTCGAATGCTTACCTAATGGCGCCCCTATTCCTGGTGTTCCCCGCAGCATACCTTCTTCTTCTGCAGGCACACATTTTCCAGACACAACTCTTCCTCTTGCCACACCTTATTATTCTGCCGGGTCTCCACCACCTGCCGAGCCACCTCTTCGTGGCAGATCCAGCGCTCCTACGCTCAGGCAAACTTTTCCAAGCGTACTTGGATATAGATTTGAAGATCTTACATTTATTCGACTTATTCCCCGCATCAATCCGAATCGGATATTCGAACTTCGAACATACGTTTTTCCTCCCCATTCACCAATTCGATTGAGAACAGGAGCTCGTGTCCTCAAACCCATGCCAACCAAAGAACAAATTGTATTATCAACGTCCATGGGCGATGTCTGTGCAATATTGGAAAAATCATCAAGCAGACATACGATTCTTCGTCCAATATTTATACCTCTTTTTGGGCTGTCAAAGCGGGCAAAAATAAACATGAATAGCGGCACGGTTAATGAATTGACCACAGAAGAAATCGCGGAATGTCACACATCCTTCAAGGAACGAATAACAAAGAATTATAGAGTATTACGTATGTACACTACAATTCTTCACACCGTTAATAAATTTTTCAATACCGAACGCAAAGCACCATATCTGACTGACCCGTTTATGCACGGACCTTATAAAATTAATGTTCAAGAATAACTTTTTACATTTGAAATTACATTTTTTTACATTTCATAAATGTTTTAAAAAATCTTTTAAATTACTTGATATGTCACAAAATTCATATCACTTAATATTGTGCCATTTAAAATCATTTGAATTTCAACTTTTCTTATGTCAAGATCACTTGTTAACTTCTTTAATTATGAAATCATTCAGCTTACGATGCGTGATTATAAAATATTTAAGATTAAAGATTTTCCATTTTAAACGTACATTTTAATTATTTTTGCACTTGAATTTTATTTTATTGTCGCTCCATACTAATTTTGGAAAATTTTTAAAAATGTTGATATTTAATGTAACCTATTCAATAAGTTAGTTTCAATTCATGAATGGCTACCAATTCTGAAAAAATATAAATTCAGTATAAAAGGGTTTATAAGGAAACACTTACATGCCTATCCAGAATTCTCAATTTTTTAATTTTTTGCTGCATGAAGCTTGCAACAAAGCAGGAAGTTATTTAGGATTTTTATGCGAAATTAGCATAATAACCTAAGAATGTTCTCTGCTACTTGTTTCCTCAACTGTCAAATTAAAAATAAAAGACTTTTAATGCGGTGGGGGATCTTACCGAACGGAATCCAAATCCTAGACTTTTGCGATAGGTGGGAAGGTACTGTAAGTAATTTTGGTTCACGATAAAATTTATTTTTGAATGATTCGAAACATTATTGATGAAAGAGAAAATTTTAATTGTAAATGTTTTTTTTAATATTGGCTATCAGTTAAAAAAAATGTTTGATACCTACAATAAGATATACGGAAAAATTTTTAATGACTTAGGTTTTTCTTTTTTGAATTAATTTTAAGTTTTGAAGACATCAAAATATGTCGAAGCAGAAACTGGAAGACTATGAAAACATTTTTTTGACTGTGCATAAATCAAACATTTTTTAAGATTAAACACAAATTTCTAAGCTTTTTAAGAGTTTTTAAGAGTATCAAGATTTTTCTTTTCTTTCTATCACAATTTTTCTTGAGGTAGTTGTCGAGCCAAAAATCAGGTCTCTTAAAAAACAAAGTTTTGAAAGATTTTGAGAATTAAAATTATATTATCGGCCGTGTTAGGAGCAAAAAAAAATTCTTTCAAGAAAGTTTAAAACTTACGAAGAACACTTGGTGAGAAAAAATTATAGGCGTTTATGAAATTGGGCCCCTCAATGACAACCTTATTTACAACTTGTGATTTACCAACATACAGTTGTGTAGATACTTAAAAAAATCTAATCCTGCATTTATTTTTTCAGAATTAAGTTCACAGTCCAAGCGTTGGCCTGATGGTGACCCTAATCCTGGTGTTCATCGCTGTGGACCTTCTTCTTCTTCACCTGGCAGCCATTTTCCAAACGCGACTCTTCCTCTTAACACACCTCATTTTTTTGCCAGGTCTCCACCACCTGCCAAACAACCTCTTTGTGACAGGTCCAGGTCTCCTACTGGCAGGAAAACTTTTTCAAGAGTACTTGGATATAGATTTGAGGATCTTGCATTTATTCGACTTATTCCCCACAGCAATCCGAATCGGATATACGAACTTCGAAGATATGTTTTTCCCCCTAATAAATCAATTCGATTAAGAAAAAGAACTGGTTTGCTCAATCTCATGCCAAGTGAAGAACAAATTGTATTATCAACATCAATGGGCGATGTCTGTGCAATATTGGAAAAATCATCATGCAGACACACGATTCTTCGTGGGATATTTGAACCTGGTTTAACGCTGCCAAAACGGGCGAAAATAAACATGAATAGCGGAGTGGTTGAAGAATTGAACGCAGAAGAAATCGCGGAATGCCCAGTGTCAGTAATCACAAAGAATTATACAGTATTACGTTTGTAAACCACAATTCTTCACACCCTTAATAAAATTTAAAAAACGCGGGCTCCTGTCAGGTCTTGCGGTTGGCGCTGGATCTTCATGTTTAGCCTACGTTTGTGCATAGACCTTTTAAAATTAAAGTTCAAGACTAACTTTTTACATTGACAATTACATTTGTTTACATTTGACAAATGTTTAAAAAAATCTATCAAATCACTTTGAGTATCACAAATTTCATATCACTGGACATTGTGCCATTTAAAATAAGTTTGATTTCAACTTTTCTTATGTTAAGTTTACGTGTTACCTTTTTCAACTATGAAACTATTCAGTGTAAATGCGTAATCATTAATTCATTTGAATTTTGACAAATATAGTTTTAAACAAACAATTAAAAAAATAATCAATCTTTAATTTCTTATTTGTTCAACTTAGAATTGCTTAAAGTGATATAATGTTCAAAATTCACGTATTCATTGATTTATTCTTCATTTCATTTACCGAATATGATAGCGTAGCGTAGATTTATATTTTTATCCAGGAATCTGTGAACTGTTCAATTTATAAACGATTGAAATGTTTAATTTTGTAATTCAACGGCTAGCCTCCTTTTGTTGAAGCTCCTTTGGCTTACACGAATACATTCTCAACACTTTTCTGGCGCTTCGCGTACGATTAAAGTTTGTAAAAAATGCGACATTTTCTATATTGTGTTGAACTCCATTATAATAAATTCATGTTTTAATAATCCTTTACTTTGATTCTTTACTTATTTTAATAACATTGCAAAGTAAAGTAAACATTATATTATTTATCATTATTTTATTTTACTCACCGATTTTCGTGTGACCCACAATTTTAAATATAAAAACATATTTTTTTAAATTCTCTTGAATCAACAACTGACATTTTTCTTTCAGAATGTAAATTTTCGATTTTTCATTAGAATTTTTGATGTGTGAAAATACAAACGATGGTTGAAGAAGACTGGTTTAAGGAAAAGAACGCCCCTAGATATCACATTCTTAAATGCCCCTTGCCCGAACCTTGAAACCTTTTCATATATTTTTCTATATATTTTCCATTAAATCTCCTCAAATAGCACTACAAAAATGTCCTCCTATGATAAAGGAATGTATCTTGGCGTAAATGGAATTTCCTTTCAGTTGTCTCAACAGGAATCCTTTTGCAGCAAAAATCATTCTTATACGACTAACTTCACTTAATATTGCAGCTAAATAATTTTATTTGCATAAAAAAATACGTTCATGTTGTTCAAGATAAAACAAGCGAGAGGACGATGCTTCGAAGCAACTTTTTTTTGAGTGCATGATACTAAAAATGTGAAGTAAAGAACATTTTTACATTCTCATCAGAAAAATCTGAAAAATCGAAAATTTAAATTTTGGTCGCACAAAAAAATAATGAGAAATCATAAATTTCATTTTGCGATCAAACTATGCAAGATACGAAAAAAGATAAATGGATGAAAATTGTGAAACAAAAAAGGATCTACAAATTTTTCATTAAACACTTTTTGATGGAACACGGAGTTTTTGTTTTATTCGTAAAAAACGAAATTTAGAATAAAACAATTGAATTTTTTGATAAACGGCAAAACCTATAAAAAAATAAATAGACAAAAGCGTTTGAATTGTGAAAATAAAAATAAAAAATTATATTTTTTAAAAAACGACGCAAAGTACGAAAAATAATTAAAAGACAAACCATGTTTACCAAAAAAGGATCTACATATTTGCTATCAATAATTTCTAGATAGGACGAGTATATTTTCTTTTAATCTTAAAAAAGAAGATTAAATGTGAAAAATAAAATTTTTGCAAAAAAGACACAAGAGGCCAAAGAAATGAAATGACAAAAGTTGTTCAACCAAAAAAGATTTAAAGTTTTATTATAAACTCTTGTTATAAATATATATTGAAATTGAAAAAATTTACTTTTGGGAAAAATAACACGAGCCGCAATAACATTTTATTCACCAAAAATTTTCGCCAAAGTTATATCAACAGATTTGCTTCGGACCACTTTACGCTAGAATGCGTATTTTTGGTTTAAATCGTAAAAAATAACATTGAAAGTAAATAAATCCATTTTATGACAAAACGACATAAGTTTTAAAAAATGTTGAATAACAATTTTTTATAGAATGCGCCCTTTCTGAATTATAAAAACAAGACAATGAAAATACGTATGTTTCAATACCAATGCATATTATGAATTGTAATAATATAAATTTA
>JAABKJ010001665.1:0-30054 GCA_011634705.1 Andricus grossulariae
CATATTTGGCTTGGTCTTTATCTCACAGGTTATAGGCGTTTGGCTCGTCCCTCTCGGGTATTTACATTTCATTACCCTCTGAATATGATTAATAATGATTATAAACAGAATGTTCGAGCCTCGCAAAACAAACCAATTAAAGATTTTCTGAATACAATCAAATTTGAATAAATATATAAGCAACAAACCATTACAAAAGGCGATAAGTGATTTCCAAGGATTTTATCAGATTTTAAAGATTTTAATGGATTCAAAAATGTTTCGAAATATATCAAGGGATTTGAAAAATTTGAAGAAATGTCAAAGAATTTAGTAAAATTTGCAAAGATTTCATGGAATTTTAAAGATTTTCTAAAATTTGACATTCTTCAGGAGCTGTTTTTGCAAGGCTTGAAAAAACCTATTATTTTTAGGTTCTTCATAAAATTTGAAAAACTTTTGAAGATTTCAGGTATGCCGATCAAAATTTCAAAGTCCTTAATGAAAAATGTGAGGGATAAGTGAGATTTTTACCTAACAGGAGTTCAGTTTATACTCAAAAACAGTCAAGATTCGCGCTACCGATTTGGCGCCAAATACAAAAAAAGCTTCCGAAAATCCTTATCTGAAACAATTATGAATTTTTAACAGTTTTTGGATAGTTGGCCCAATTCTCAACCGATTTTAACTAAACTTCGCGGCTTATTGACCAACCATTGGAAATAAATTTATGTGTGGTATTATGCTAATGCCATACAAATTGTAAATATTCGCAGTTTTCAAAATTTTCCACATTTATTGCTAAAATAAAAATTCGTAAAGGACCTAAATAGTGAAAATTCAAAAATTTGAGAAAAAATATTTAGAATAAAAAATATTTAGAAACATTTTTATAAATTGCGGTATAGAAATTTTTAAAATAAGTTTTCGAAGGCTATTTGAGACATTTTCAAATTTGGCGGTATGATATTATACCAAGTTTTGTAATGTCTGAAATGGCTTTTTAAATTTTATTTCAGAAATTTGTATAGGGCTCTTTGTAAAAAAAAGTTTCTTCATATATTTTGCTACATACATTTTTTTCAACATTACTCAGACAACTTTGATTTCAAAAATGCATGTAGTTGTACGTGGAAGATTTTTTGCGTCGCAGATGCTTTTAGAAAGTTAAACTTATTAAAGAAAGGCGAGTTCTCAACAAAATAGCTGAATCTTCAACCAAACATATTAATTTTCAACCAGTTGTATATTTGAGCCAAAAAGATGAATGTTGTAAATCATTTAAAAAATTACTTTTAAACAGAAAAGTATATTTTGAGCCAAATATATAAATTTTTTTGAAGTGCCTTGTCGTCCCGAAGTTCGAGTTGACTAGTCCAATATTTTTCATGAACTCGGCTAGTCGTCCCGAATTTTCTGGACGAATAATCCATCCTTTTTCCAACTCCCTCAATTTTCCGACGCGACTAGACACAGACCAATTTTCTACCAAAAAAGATTAATTCTCAACGAAAATCATGACTCATTGTTAAAAAATGTTAATTTTGAAGAAAGTGGTTGAACTTTAAAAAAATCAGTTGAATTTTAATCAAAAAAATTAATTCTAATCCAAAACTTAAATATATGGTATTTAAACTAAACATCATTTCAATTTTGAATAGAAAAGAGTAGAAGTTATCTAAAAAAGTTAAACATTCAACAAAATAGATGAATCGTCAAACAAAACAGATTATCAGTTTCATTTGAAACCAATGAAGACGTACAAAAAAGGATCAATTTTCAAACCAAAGGAAGAATTTTCAACTAAAAATTAAACCAAAAAAGACGAATTTGCAACAAAATATTCAAATCTTTCACCAAAATGGATCATTTTTTAATCAAACAGGTGCATTCTTAACCAAAAACGATGACATTCCTACCAAAAGGAATACATTTTCAAACATATTTTAAACTGATTCATATTATTTCCTAAATTTAGAAAAATATTTCAGAGTTGAAAATATTTCCTAAAAGTTTTGCAAGTTTTTTTCCGCATTTCACAAACCCTTTGAAATTTTTTCAGATCCCAAAAAATCAGTTTTTTTTTAATCATTGGAAATTTTCCCAGGAATATTCAGGAAATTTGTTTTTATTATCTTCATACCTTTCAGAGTTCTCGAAAAGCTTACAAATTTTGTGTCCAAATCTCGAAATATCAACATTTTTTTTTTCATTTTCTTTTAAATCTTGTCAAAACTTCGACACATTCTAAATATCTTTTAAAATTGAGACCGAGAGTCGAAAAGAGACATAACTAACATCTGAATTTGAACAATTGAAATTATTGTTTATTACTTATATGTGAATGCATCATTATCAAAGGCTTATAATAAAGAAGAATTTATTTACAATAACTCATCAGTTAAACCTCTGACTTTTCAGTTTGAATCGTCTCATATGGTATGAATACCGCATCAATAGGTACACTTTGCGAATTCCATTTTTTATAACACACACATTCTGGATTTCCTCCAAGTAAACTTACATTGAATTTGTACGTATTTTGAACAAACTCAAATAAAGTTTGAAATCAAAAAAGCAATTGGGATGGAATGTTGATCGAATCGTAAAAAGTCCATTTTGCGTATAGCTTGAAAAAATATACTTACCAATAAAATTGAGGATAATTGCCAAGGATGAGATGGGAGTAAAAACAGTCCTCATCTTGTTCAATTAAAGTAAAGGTGATTAATTTAAAAATGAAGAATTTTAATAATATAATGTAACTGATGTATATTCGAATGCTTCATTAGATAATATAACACAGATATCATATAGTTATCGTGTCAGAGATTACAGGCGGTAAGTTTGTTTTTCTCAGGTATTTATATTTCATCAGAATCATTTTCAAGGATAAGAATCTGCTGACTGCTACAACTGTAATTTGGTAATTGTGATAGAATTGGATGGGTCTAGACTCATATGAATAGAATACCTTTTATCATAAGCCGGTAACTTTCCTGTTAAAACATTGATCATATTTTGCATATTATCATATTTTTTATAAATTTGAATTTTCAGTTTTCTTGTTGGATTTTCCACGTTTAAAACTAAAACCGTTATCCTTGTCAAAAAACTGGTCAATGTGTTAATGTAGAATCCGATTAACAATGGCCTCAAAAAGTACTGACGCAATGAGCCAACAAAAATTAAAAACTTAATTTTAGAGTGTCGTAAGACAAAATACTGTATATTTCGGAAAACCATGAAATTCAAATAGAACTGCTCGTAAAACTCCGCCACTGAATCTAGAAGAGCAATTTTCAAATTTAAACCAAATTATATCTTTTTTCTAGCCTCTCACTGTCGAAAACTATTACACCACAGTGATAGAAAGAAAGTTGTGACAGGCTGCGAATTTACTGTTCATTAAAATGGGCGCCGCTAGATTTCACGCGCGCTTATATTTAAATAATGCTAAATCGAATTGATTTTACATTATTTAAATATAGAGGCTGGCTACCGTTAGGAATGCAGATCGACTCGAAATGATAAATTATTGTAGTTGATACTTTTGAGAAACTAAATATTTGCATCAATGGGCTTATTGTATTATGATTTGTTGCTAATTGGAAATTCCTGAGCGCAATAAAATTAATGGTTTTCGTTCACACAAGCGAAGGGCTGGGCGAGTCGACTTTATTAAATAATGCAGGATACATTGCCAAAATTCGGAGAAGTAATTGTTGACAAATCTTGTTTGCTGAAAATTTTGACTAGTTGAAATTAATATTCAGGCTGTCAGTAAAGTTGGCGCGGACATTTATTGCCCATAATTCTATGAAATGTATTATGCTAATTTCTTTGGGTTTCCTGTCCGTACGTGACTCACGCAATTCAATCATTAACCATTGGAGCAAGAGCGTTTGCTCTCGCGAATGCGTAGAACCAGAAGGACACCGCTGGAATTCGGTGTGTCACAAAACTTTTGGTGACAGCGGTAGAATACCGCTGCTCCTGTTGGAAAACTCATCCCCGAGCAGCATCTCCGAAGACCAACCTTTAGGACCACCCGTGAAGAACGAGGACTTGGCTGGATCATCGTCGGACCAGGACCCTCTTTTCAGTACCTGTCTCCGAGACGGGAGGAATTATATCTCGTCAAACGGACAAGTGAAGAAGAGAGTGTGCGGACGGGATTTGTCACCCCTTTTCCGAGGCCGCAACTCGCTCGCCGAGTTTAGGTGGATTTCTCGGAAGACTTAGCAGCAAAAGGCGGGGGCAGTTAAGCGGCGGGGCTACCAAACACCCTTCTGCCAAATGAAGGTGGTTGTCATGTCCGTCAGGCCCCAGAAAGGAAGGCACATCGAGGGACGTCCAGGAAAAGGAAACAACTACGTGAGGATGCCCGAGGACGGCTATTCACGCATCGTAGGACTTCTGTGAGAGCTGAATCCGAAGAAGTGGCGTCAGGAAGTGGCAAGTTTTGGTGTGCAAATTTTTCAAGTGTGAAATTTTGTGAAAAGAAAATTTTGTTCTGTGAATAATTATTGTGAGGAAATTTGTTTATTTTATTAGCTTTCTCAGAGGCCAAAATCATCGAGAACTTCTTATGGTAAGTCGATTTACAAAATTCCTTAACGCGATGCCAAGTGTCTAGAGTGCGATTATTCAAAGTTTTATTAATTTTGAGGCAAGGCACGTGTTTGTGCTTACTATAAAATTCCACGAAGAGGTAGACGTATGACTAGACTACCTGGACGCGGTGCCCAGGGTACTTGTCGCATTTTGTCAAGCAGTTCCGGTAAAAGAGACAAAAGGTTCAACGAACCCACAAATTTAACATCTGACGCCGATTCAGGACCATCAAGACTTTCACAGACGTTGCAAGGGATGGGTACTGGAGAAGTGAGTCGCAACCCCACCATCTTCTTGAGTAATCCGCGATCAGATAGAGATGTATGCTTGGCCGAAAGCCAACTTGCGTTGCGTGAGGGTCCTGAGTCGCGGGCAATCGCAATGACTGGTGGAAGTTCAGTCAGCAGGTTTCAGATGCTAGTTGCAGTACTAGTCTGTTTCCCCTTCCAAAAACAGAACCAGAACACCTAAGACCCTTCAAGCTGCCTTAGAATTTTTGCCTTGAAGTTTTGACGGGCAGAACGTGTTTGTGAATCGCTTTGCAAATAACTGTTTGTATGCTAGAAACTCGACCACGGCAAAGGATCGTCCATATCTTTTCTTAATGATTCGCTCGCGTTTACAGGGCTATGCTTTTGACGCGTTGCAGGATCGCGAAATACACACTCTTTAGGAACCCCTTAAATTCCTCAAAGGGGATTTTACTGAGCATAGAAATTTCAGCCAATTGAATACTGCGTTGGCAAAGGTAGCTTAAAATGTGAATGAAACCGTTAGGGCCAACGGAGGAAGGGTGGGTAGAATCTTAACTAGTTTAATCCAATTGATAGAGGATCAAAATTCTGCCCTTAATGCGCAGGTTATGAGTAAACCAGCCCGGGATACGGCTTGCGAAAATTTTTTGATGGGGTTAAGACGGGATGTACAGATGCGAGTACACTTGAGACGATCACGCATCATTCAAGAGGCCATAAATTTGGCCAGGGCTGCCGAGTGGGAAGCCGAGCATGAAAGAAGTTTACGGAAATTCTCGCGCGAGGAAGGTCAGTTCCGAGCGCGGTAGAGGTACCTGTTGCCGAGAGCGGAGTCGAGGTCGTGGCAGAGGTCGAGGCAGCAGCGCAAGACTGGCCGCCCCGCGCAAGTGGCACGCATCACATGCGGTAACGCGAGTCACCTTGCCGTCGAATGCTTGCAAATGATGACGCCCGATTTAAGAGGAGTTTTTCACCTTTGTAAAAAACCTGGACATTTCATGCGCGAGTGCCCTGACCAAGAGTCGTTTCTCAGATGTTCCGAGTGTCACGGGAAGAGGCGTTTCGCAAGGGATTGTCTCAAGAAAAAAAAAGGGCACCCGCGAGACCTGCAAATATTGCAAAAAACCCGGACATAACTATGAAAATTGTCGCGCCCGGCTAGATAAAGTCGCGAAAAATAAGCAGGCACAAACTGCTAATTTAAACGCGTAACAAGTTCGTTGAAATGTTGGTAAAGGAAATTTTATAATTGATACATGTGCAGAATTAAATTCAATCAAGAAGAATATAAATAAATACCGGAATATAATAAATAAAAATGTTATGTATCATTTATTTGGTACAAGTGTCGATACCAACTAGTTCAAAATAGTTTTCGTCCTGATTGTGACGGCATGTTGAGTATACCCTTTTTATCTGAGTCCATGGTCGACCTGGAAAATAAGGTTATGAAACATGAATTAGTCGATTTTACCTTTGAAATGCCCTTAAAAGGAGGGGGGGGCTACCTTAAGAATAATGGCTCGAAACAGGCAAATAGTAAAATTGGCTGCTTCTGAGGGTATGGGATATTTTTAGGTGAGTCCTTGGTTACAGTAGAAGATGACGCTATTAAGGTGTGTTCCGTAAACTCGGGTACAAACGATGTGGAATCATCGGACGCGCCGGCAACCTTGCAAGATTTTGAAGTTGCAAAACCAACACGGGTAAAATTCAAAAAGAAATCCGGTAGCGAATTAACAAAAAATAAAGTATCCTAAGAGGGGGTTGAGAAAATTGAAAAATCACAAATTCATAAAGAAGTCATGCATAATGAAACTAAGAAATTACTTGAAGAAGGTACATGTTGTGAATCAAAATCTCCTTATAATTCTCCACTTTGCATGGTTCCCAAGAAACCGGATTTTCAGGGGCACTATTAGTTCCGGAAAATTCCTTTCGGTTTGAAATGTGCTTCCGCCACTTCTCAGCGTTTATCAGATAGAGTTTTAATGGGGTTGCAAGGATTAGAACTTTTTACATACATGAACGACATCGTCATTCATGCAAAGTCCTTGGAGAAGCACATTGAAAAACTTGAAAAATTATTAGGGCATTTGCAAATAGCCGGATTGGTTTTGCGACCCGAAAAACGCAAATTTTTGTGCAGGCAAATGGGATATCTAGGTCATTATTTTTTACAAGAGGATCTAAAACCGAGCCCAAAAAGGTAAAGCCGGTCAAAAATTTTCCGCGACCCAAGGGAAAGAAAAACATTAAACAATTCCTGGTTTCTTCACGATATTACCACCGTTTACTACCCAATTTTTCCGCAACGGCTAGATCGTTGAATAATTTATTAAAAAGGATGTGCTTTTCGAGTGGAGTGAAGATGCGGAGTGGTACTTTCTAAGGCTGAAGGAAGTATAATGTTCACGACTCTTACTTCAGTACCCCGATTTTTCAAAACCCTTCATAATTACGACCGATGCATCGGATTATGCAGTCGGTGCAGTGATTAGTCAAGGGGAAATCAGAAAGGAATTGCCTGTAGCTTATGTGTCTAGTACACTCAAAAGGCCGAGTTAAATTACACAGTTACCGAAAATTAGTTATTAGCGATTACTTTTGCCGTGAAACAGTTCGGACCCTATGTGTAACCCAGTTATCCTTGAAGGTGAGAAGGATCCGCGATCTCCCGTTGAGGGTGGTGAAATTAAGAAAGTAGAAAACAGAGCGAGTATAGGAATAGTTAAGGAAGATTCCTCTTTTTGGAATACCATATAGCAGGTGTCTTCCTTTGTTTGTACAGGACTGTTTAAGAATTTTCTTCAGAGTTGGTAGGTCCTGAGGTCAAAAATAGGGTCGGAAAGGCCGTTGGAGATCTTTCTTCAGCGATGGAAGGCCTAGCGGTTAAGAGTGAAGTGTTGAAGGGCGTTGGAGATCTTCCTCGAGAGATGGTAGGACTAGAGGTGGAAAGTGGAGTGAAAGCGACCATTGGAGAATTTTTTCCACAGATAGTAGGTCTCGCCGATTGCAGTAAAGTCGGGTTACCTCACAGGGAGGTGGAGGATGGGGAGTACCGCGGGTCAGGGGTACTTCCTGCCCATGTGGCTGCTCTCTCTTGGACGGTGGAGGCAGGGGTGGCTGGGGAACAAGTGTCTCGATCCTCGGGGCTCCCTCTCTTATAGTGGAGAGTGGGAGCCTTCAAAAGAAACTGGAACGGAATCATGAGAGTCGGGGGAAAGGAGAGCGGCATCATTTCGAATCAAGTGGATTCAAATATCGACGTGGTCAAGAGGAGCGGCCCTACACCCGAAGAGTGTTTTAGGGATGTTTTGCTTTGTGAAGAGGTCGATATCAGATCCAATGACGTGAAAGTATCTGTCGAAGAAAATGAAAAATTAATACGAGAATGGGGGTACTTTTCTAGAAATTATTGTGAATTTTCTGATGATGAAATAGAAACTTCAGTTAAAAGGGTTGAATTTGGCAATAGTGAAGCCAGAAGCGCAGTTACAATTTTAGGTACAAAAGCTGAACAGGAGAAAAATGTACACAACCCATTATTTCAATGCAGCCGTGATTAATTGTACATAAGGGATGACCATCTAGTAAATTTTGTTTCCTCATACGGTGTCCTTACGACTCCCGTTTGTAAAGAATTAACCGATCATTCCATAATTGAATTATCAGACTTGAAAGATAAATCGGCAATGTTAGGTTACGTTACCTCAATTATGAATAAAGTAAACTTTGTCTTTAGTTTATATATAAAGGAAACCTGGGACGCTAAAATATATGCTACAAATATTTAAAAGGCCGTGGGAACTCTGAGAAGAGCCACGGAAACATCAAAAATAAAATCTTTTAGCATATTGCGCGAAAACAATGATTTTGATAAATTTTCATAGTCAATGATGGAGGGGATCTTCCGTACACCTTTTGGAAAAGGTGAATTCGAAATGACAGTATTTACGGGTGAAGTGGACGTTGCTGTCCTTGAAAATCGTGCAGAAATCATTCGCGAATGCCATGATTCTGTTACGGGAGGGCGAGAAGGCGAATATAAAGCGTATAAGAGAATGAGGGGAATTTTTTTCTGGAAGGGCATGAGGGACGAGGTTAGGCGTTACGTAAAAACATGCGAGTCCTGTCAAACAAAAAAACTAGTTAGGGTTAAAACAACGCAAACTATGTGCACAACCGACACTCCTACAAGAAATTTCAAGAAAATTCAGATGGATGTGATGTGGCCAATTCCCATAACTGCGTTGTGTAATAAATATATGTGAACCTGGCAGGATTGCTTCAGCGAATACTCAGGTGCTATCACCCTGTCGGTTGTGGATGCAGCACGAGTCGCGTTGGCACTCGCCGAAAATTCAATATGCGTTTTCGGTTGCACTGAGGCCATACAAACCGATCAAGGCTCTGATTTTATGAACCAGATCTTTGAAAGTTTTGCGGATTTATTTAAAATTCAAAAATACATATCTTGTGCATGCGATCCTCAATCCTTGGGATCGCTTGAACGCAGTCATATCATACGTTTGTCGAGTATTTACGACATTATTGCGAGAAAAGTGATTGGGATAAATGGTTGCCCTTTGCACTCTTTTATTTTAACACTCTTGTGCACGAATCTACAAAGCAAACACCTCATGAAATTATTCTCGGGCGGAAGGTTTGTTTTCGATCCGCATTTGCCGATGATGAAGATATACGTAGAGAATTTGCTCAGTCGGATTGTGGAAACAGAATCCCTTATTTCCGTGCGACTAGACGCTGCAAAAATGAGATGCAAAAAATGTTACGACCAGAAAGTCAATACTTACAAATTCGAACACAATAAATATGTTCATTTTATTGTATACTGAACAGATTTGTGTTAGTGTTAAGTGGTGCATGAATTCCCACCCTTTACTGGATTATATCATCTCGGAAAAGGAAGTTAAAGACAGCCTAATGTCATGTAAGAGTAATAAGGCACCCGCTGAGGATGGTAGCCCTAGTGAATTTTATAAATATCTACCAGAGAACTGGGTCCCTTACCTAATTAGCTTTTTCAACAGAATTCGGGCATCAGAAAAAGTTCCTTTTGACTGGTCTAACATCCAAACTTTTATGCTCTTTAAAAAAGGTAATACAGATGATCATCAAAACTACAGAGAAATTGCTTTGATCATTTCTATTGCAAAAATTTTTAACCGAATTCTTTCCTCAAGGCTGACTATATGAGCTTAAGTAGAAAACTGCCTTACCGAGAATCAGGCGGGTTCCATGGCTGGACGGAGTTGTATAGATCACATTTCCACTCTAAGTGCATTAATTAAAATCCATCTTATTATTCCGAAACGTAAGGTCTTTGCGTTTTTTGTCGATTTTAAAAAAGCATTTCCTTCAGTTAACCACTTGCTTCTTTGGCAAAAATTGCTCGGGAAGGGAGTGAGTACAAAAATCTTAAGAATCATTCAAAGTTTATATGATAACGCTTTCGTGATTATTAGGACTGGGTCTGGCCCTACCACGTCAGTTAAGGTTACACTACGCGTTCTGCAGGGCGAGATTCTCAGTCCTGTCCTTTTCGCCTTGATAATCTCTGACTTAGAGGAATACCTAAAAAACCACGGGGCGATAGGAATTTCGATCGATCACCTGATTTATGTAATTTTACTAGCCTACGCTGACGATATAGTGATCCTCGCCAACTCTCAAGCTGATCTTACATTTGAGATTAACCTGATTAAGGAATATTGTAAGGTAAATTTCTTTCAAGTAAATTAATCTAAATCAAAAGTTGTAGTATTTCACAAAGGTCGCTCGCGAAGCTGCAGTTTCTTTTCTCTGGGGTTCAGCTTGAAGTAGTTGGGGTTTTCTCAAGTTCGGGTCTTTTCCTTAAAGAGGCTACCAAAAAAATGAATTCAACAAATGTTGGTATAAGTGTTGTTCTAAGAATTCTTTATTCTAGGAAATCCGATGCTTGGTGCACTGAAATCACGCTTTTTCGGAGCCTTACACTCCGTGTATTGTATAAAGCTATCGCAGTCTGGGGTTTAAGATTCACTGAAATGATCGAAAAGCTTCAATCGAAGTTCTTGAAGAGGGTTTTAAACCTTCCGTCTTATTCGCCAAATTATGCTTTGCGACTTGAAACTGATAGACTACAATTAGCTTATGAGATTTTTAAGCTAGCTCTAAGTTGGCTGGAGAGGTTGTTGGAAATGGAGGAACAAAGATATCCCCTACGCTGCTTAAAGAAATTAAACTCCTTAGCAGCTAAGCCTTCTAGTAATGTTAAGTTTAATTGAGTTTTGCAATAAAAAGGAGTTTTTCTGCGTGTGTAACTCTGCTCATTTATGGCCGAGACTGGAGCAATAACTTTACAAAATAATAAAGAGACAATTTTAAATAATTTTTCAGTATATTTAAAGTACTCAGATTACGGTAGAGTACTAGGCTCTGGTAGTCTACAGGTGTTTCCACACTTGTCCTTATTACCAGGCATTCAACCTTATCTTACCTTCCGTCTCCCTTTTTATGTCGCAAGCACAATTGCTCAGTTGAGGCTCCTGGGTTCAATTAGAGGCTGCATTCGTATCAGGGAGTTTAAATTTATGTATGAGCCGTCGAGAAACTGTACGATATGCAATCTCGGGCAAAGAGAGGATTTGTTTCATATTTTGGCTACTTGCCCTGTGTATGCGGATTTTAGATCTTCCATTTCTCAGCAGCCTCTAACTGTCACATCTAGCGGAAAATACTGGTTATACTTTCTTAACTCTAACTCTCTGAAAGAACTCTATAAACTTGCCTTCTTTATATCTAAAATATTGCGTCTTAAAACATTTGTAATGGAGTCTTAGGGCTTGACACGTCACTGTGTACGTTACAATATCGTTTTAATGCATACCTTGTAATTTTAATCGACGTTGTTTCTGACTTGCACTCTCTGCTTATTTTTATAAAATAATATGTTCATTACTGTATATTTGCACTCATTTGTAATGGTCATCGAACATGACACAAATTATTTTCTAATAAAAAAAAAAATAAAAAATAAATAGATAAAAAAAATGTATATATAAATATTGCCAATGGCAGAGATCCTCTACTAACAATGGTCAGGAACCATAAGATGATTGGTGAAGGAGCGTTCGTTTACAAAGCGGCGGAGCAAACGGCCGAGACCCTTGGCCTGAATTTTAACATCAGAAGTGAGGAAAGTGCATTACTCCATCTAGATGCTTCACTTCTAAAAGCCGAAGTGAAGAAAGCAGAGTTTGCAAAATTTCACCAACAGCTACTCGACAAGAAAATGCACGGAAACTTTCACAAAAATGTAGAAAAACAGTCCTTGTCGAAGGAGCAAACTTTTGCTTTTCTCAGATCATCAGGGCTTAATTCAGGTACAGAGGGTTTTATTTTCGCATGCCAGGACGGTGTCGTTTCCACCTTAGCATACCGTGATCGCTTTTTATGTCAAGAAGTTCCAAGTGATAGGTGCAGAGCGTGTCATGCGCACGCTGAGTACCTAGAACACATACTATCTGGAGCCGGTGTCATTTTTGGATGGCAGTTGCTCCCAGTGGGACCCTGCGGTGGTTGTTAACCTTATTTTTTAATTATATATATAAGTATAAATATTGCCGAAGGATATATTGTGGTTTGCAAAAAAAAAGAGATTGTGAAGTATAGGCGGTAAGTATTGACAAAGGGATAAAAAATATAACCTTAATAGGAAATACAGGCGAGCTAAATTTATTCTAAAAGATATAGAAAAAGATTTAATATAGCAAACAATGATAAACTGGGATATAAAAGACAAGATTCAGAAAGATAGGTGTGCGATTTTATATTTGACATATATTTATCTTTTATAGAGAAATATAGATATTAGACGAGAATAGACGAGAGATTTTATACACATTCTGAGCTAAATAAAGGTTAGGCAAGATAGGCAAGAATGTTACATTGAAACAGATAGAAGAATATTAACATACACTACCGGTCAAAATTGTGCGTCCTCTTACGAAAATTGAATTAGAAAGAGGTTTGTCTTAGAAACAGACTAACTCTGCAAAAAATTACGAAAAGAAAGTTAAAAAAAAAAACGAAAAGCTTAATAAATTTCACGTCGATGTGATGGAGAAAATCTGCCACCAGATTCGGATTCAGCGACCCCAAAAACATGGGGGTATCGTGGTCTAGTTCATCGCACATGACACTTTTATTTTTTTGTGTGCCTGTGTAATTAGACCTGGTATTCCAGGTGTTGAAATACATCTTCCTTGGGCAAGTTAGGTTAAGAATTGAAATTAAAGATACTTGGATGGGTTTTACAGGTCTTATTGTTCTAATAATTCAAACTGGTAGTCTAGGTGTTGAAAATATATCATCTTTAGGAAAGTAGAGCTAAAAACTGAAGTTTAATATACTCTGATGGCTGTTTGAAGATATCATCGTTCTTATAATTGATGTAGTAATGTCGACATATGCATATAAGCTTATATAATCTAACTTCTAAATCACAACGATGCGGCAATTATCAAAATCACAGTTACATGGCAAATAATTTTTCATTCTCAATTAAAATTAAAAGGTGATCAAGATCAACATAATTGATCTCTAGGAAACTTTCCTGTAAGTAACAAAATCATTTTCGACTACTCTTTGAAAGGTCCAACGCAAACAAGGCTGCTGGAATCAAGCTCTAACCTGAAAATTCAATTGATTCGTTTTACTCAATAAATAATAGCATTTAATGTTTTTGAAATACCAAGTGATACTCCTTTTTAAATAAAAGTTAAAGTGTGTATACAGAGGGAAAAACGGATAGTTGAAGTTACCAAACGAAAATTTCATTTTACCCAGAAATGATTAAATTAAAGAGTTTTTCCTTTGCAAACACAGTCCTTTGAAATCGAACCAAAGGGCCGATGACAAAGCCACCGGTCGCGTCCTCGGGTTGAGGATAGAGGGTCCCTGTACCAACGGTTTCTGCTGAATATGGTTACAATAATTAATATACAGTCGCAGACCATTGTCCAGGGATGATCCCGAAGGAATAACCTCCAAGCGGAGGCGTAACAACCGTGCCGAAAGCTGAATGGCACTTGGGTAAGGTGTCTCAAACGGTGACTCTGGGATACCGGGCGACCTCTCTGAGTATACAGCCTTATCCTTGCATGTGGGGCTCTACAAGAATGGACGAACATTTTTCCACAGCTGCTCGTAGGAACAACAATGATAACATCAAACATACAGGGTTCATTATAAAATTAATGCACATGACTGTACTCTGATGCGAATATCCATCGCAGCGCGCTCCGCCCGGCTGGAAAAAGTAGTAGGAGGTCTGCCCTTTCAAACGCGCCCTGGCTACGTTGGCTCCGAGCAGTGGGAGCGTCAGAATGTGGTTCCACGTGAAGCGTGTTTTTAAAAGTTGTAACACGGAGCGATGGAGTGTTCGCTCGAACAACGATACGCCATTAAATTTTGCGTGCGGCTTGGGAAGAATGCTACGGAAACCTACTAGATGCTGCAAGAGGCCATCAAGGATGATCGTTTGTCAAGAACACCAGCCGGTAGATGGCACAAGGCGTTCATGGAGGGCCGGGAGGAGGTTCACTCCACCACAACAATGCACCCAGTCACACGGCCTTCATCGTCGACTTTTTTGTTTCCACGATTGAAGAAAGAGCTCAAAGGAAAACATTGGGAGTGCGTAGAAAACATTCAAGCTCATGTTACAAGGTATTTAAAAGGCATTCCGGCTGAGGACTTTAAGAGTGCCTTCCAGGCATGACAGGCACGTCTCCGAGGGTGTATTGATGTAGGAGAGGACTATTTTGGATGATTTTAAACATTTTAACGATCGGATCAATAAATCAATTTTTATGACACCATGTGCATTACTTTTATAATGAACTCTGCAGTTGTGGTAAGTGAGGTTCAAAACAACCGAACGCGTAGGGCTCCCGACAATGGATCGGACAATAATGCCAACTACCCTAGAGTTGGAAGAGCCAATCAACACAGAGTTAATGCGACGGACCAGCAAAACCTCAATACTTTTGAGTAGACGGATAAACTCAGGGACGACTTGCTGGAGTGCTACGTTACCAATATGGCCCCTAAACGATAAGGTTACATGGCGGGACTGCATGCTCTGTGGTGCGAGAAACACCTAGAGCTTTCGTACTTTTCGCATCAATGCCTGTGAAACCGTGCAGAGGACCTCCGTTAAAGGGTTATGTAAGCGGAGCGCCTACTCAACTGCAGCCAGAACAAGCCGGCAACAGAGAAAGAGAGGCGACACTGAAATCAACCGCGGGCAGGCATCCAATAGAGGAAGAGCGATGCTTTAGGACAAGCTGAAACATCGAAATACAGGATTCTCTCTAGCCCAAAGTTCTGGCTGAAATAGATGACGAGCTTCGTACAGATTTTTCCGAAGAGTCAGACCTCTGGACTATCAATTGTAGTATGTATAATGCAGCGAAAACTTTGGCGGATGCAAACCGTAAAAAAAAAACCAACGGTTGATCATAAGACCAAAAGACGAATTCATAAACTCTGCACAAAAATAGGCTGGGCAAGACTGTACGCGTCCAGCATTCAGTGCGTGATTGGCTACATAACATCTGGCAGGAATTTCACTGTCAGGGTGCGACAGTTCGCGCGTGAACCGCGGACCTGTCATCACACACTCAAAAAGTCAAAGCTCCTGACCATCAGGCAGCATATTGTTGACAGAATACGAGTACTATCTGACTCTGGGAGACGTCTGGAGCAGAGGGAGAGGTGAGTCAGAAAAAATGGACAGTTTTTCTCTGATCCATCTCGGCTCTTTCAAGACCCTCCAATTACTGTGGACCACTCTCCCAAACCAGAGAAGGTCGAGGCATTTTTTAGAGAAGTGTAAGAAGTTCAGTATCCACAGTACCCGTGACGTTAATAGCCATATGGTGATCGGGTGATAAAGCATGTAGCTTACCGAGCGAGTGACTTGAGTACAGGCAAGTTGTTGTTAATAGTGAGAGATTGTTAACAAGTGGAGTTAACAATCTTAACTATAAGGTTAAACCCGTAACATTTTGGATAAGCAGACTAAACACTTAGGAGATGAGATGAAATCGTGTGACGCAGAGATTGAATAGAGTGGAGTTGGAATTCTTCGTTGCACGTTAGGAATCCCTTGGAGCTGTCAAAACACGGCGAAGAACATCGTCGTCCTTACTCAAGAGATCAAAACTAAAGTAGAGCAAATGTTTCTTCTCCCTCTCTCTCTCTCTCTCTCCTCTCTTATGTGATACAATTCAGTAAATACTTACATTCGAAAATAATGACTTCTTTAAAATATAAACCTTATCAAATGTTTAAAGAAATTTTAACAAGGGAAAATAAACATTGATAAGTAATTATAAGAATAAATTCTTAAAATTTCGTCACTTGAATAAACAATTAAATAAACATAATACAACTTAACCTAATTGTACAAAATTGTAAAGTGAGTAACATACAGAAGAAAATATAGTGAGAACCACGTGTGGCTAAGTTAGAGATTGGATCAAAGGAAGAGTTTTGTTTTACTGGGTGAAACAAAATCGTCACGTTACAAAACCCTCTCCCAGAGAGGTAATGCGAGAAGTCAACTTCACCGGATACCTGCAATCCAATCTCGACCAATCCCTTGCTCTCCAACATCTAATAGTTCAATTCAGCTTGTCGAAGTTATTTTAAACATCATATAGCGGTACAGTAAGATTGAAAGAGCAAACTGTGTTATATAAAACAAATAAAGGGAATTACTAATTGGACGGTTTCTTCTCCGTGCATTGTGCTCACTAAAATTTATTTTCGGCGAAAATCGACTTAACACTACGGCGGTTGCTTTGTTGTTCTCAGTTTTGGTTTCGCCTCGGTTGACCCTTGGTCTTCCGCGGCGGCAGTTTTATTTCGTTTCGGGACATAGGATCGACGCGCGAGTTAGGTTCTTTTCGGAGATCTGCCTCGCCTCATGAGTTCAGTTCCGGGCTTGGGTTGCTCGACAGCAATGCACAAACGTTTTCCGGCACTATGAAGAACGAGGCCTTTATTGATAGCTAGTCCACTTGGGACAGGAGGTTCACCTGGTTTGTTGCGCTTGGTGGTCTTTCCTCTAGGTCTTCCTATTTTTCGGTGTTGTTCAGTTCCCCTTTGGAGGGCAACATCTCATTGAAAAAGGGGATCGGGACAGTTCGACGCACTTTTATAACCTCAAACGTTATAATTTCTGGGATCCCCTCTACCTGTCTATTCAATGAAGTAGCCAGCCTCGGCTCTCTCACCTAAAAACTACACAATCTTCGAAAGCCTTCTGCACATTGACGCCATTAGCTTTTCTTAATGGTACGCACTGTATCCACTTTGTAAACATGTCCTGAAATATGAGTTAATTGTTAAAGAAATTTCCAAATAATGTTATCGTTCATTTAACCTTGTTCATTGTCCGCCCCCATGGAATCCCTCTTCTTCGGAGCTAGATTTGAGTGAACTTTCATTTCTTTTTTTGGGGATAAACTCACATATTAATCTTTTTTCGAATCTGAGATTAAAATAATAGTGATTAAATATTAAAACTTGTCATACGATTTACCCTGTGACGTCTCCACAGTCGCCTGGCGCCAAGCACCAGACATTGGTCTGGTTATATAACTATTAATTAAAAAGAGATATTTGGAAATTGTTTAAACAATTTTAATAAACAAATTCACAATTTGGCTATTTTCAACGAATAGGCTCAACTTTTACACGGAATTAACTAAGAATGTCATTCCGATGACTCTTTGCTATGAAGCTTTGTAAATTCACAAGAACTATTTACTATTCAAACAAACTTCATTACCCAATCTTGAGTTTGGCTATTTTTCAAAAAATAAGCTCAATTTTCATTTCACGGAATCTACTAAAAATGTTTTTACTGTGACTCTTTGATATGATACTTTGCAAATTTACAAGAACAATTAATTATATTCAAAGAATTTTAATGAACAAATTCAAAGTTTGGCTGTTTTTCAACGAATAGTCTCAATTTTTTTTACAGAATCAACTATGAATGTCTTTCCAATTATTCTTTTTTATGACTCTTTGCAAAATCACAAAAATGTTCGATTATTCAAACAATTTTCATAAACAAATTCAGATTTTGTCTATTTTTCAATGATTAGGCTCAATTTCTTTTATGAATTAACAAAGAATATATTTGCGATTACTCTTTTGTATAGTTCTTGACAAATTCCCAAGAATTATTAATTACTCAAACAATTTTCAAAAACGAATTCCAAGATTGGCTATTTTTCAATGAATACGCTCAAATTTGTTCACTGAATCAACTAAAAATGTCCTTTCGATGACTCTTTGATATAACACTTCACAAATTGACAATAATTAATAATTGTCTAAACAATTAATCGTAATAAAACCTTACTTGCCCTCAAACTTTATACCAAAACTCTGGACATAAGTGATCTAAACATTTTCAATCCCGAAAAATAATTTTTGTCAATTAGTTTGTTTATAAAGTAATACAACATTTTTTACATTCTCATTCATGAGAGTGTAATGTAATCGCACAAATTTTCGATCTCTAGTTTTTGACGGATCTTTACGTTTCGGAACACACAGAATCCAAAAATCATGAAATGTTTTTGGTATCTGTATGTATGTCTCTATGTATGTATGTCTCTATGCATGCCTGTATGTATGTCGCTATGTATGCCTGTATGTATGTATGGTTACCGGAATGTTGTACCCACTCTCAAATTTTAAGGATTTATCCAATCGAATCAGCCTTTGATACACATCTTCAGTGTCCTAAAATGAAGGTCAAGTTCGTTAACCAGATATTTGAGACCAAAATAAAAAAATTTAGAGCATTTTTAAAATTAAAAAAGTTTGTTTGAAATAATTTTAGAAATTTTCACAAAGATCCTGGTTCATGAAAAAGGACTTGCAAATTATCCCAATGGCATTTTTGATTTCGATCAATATTAAAAAAGTTATGTACTTTTCAACATTTTGAAAATTTTCAAAAAATAGAACAATTATTTTTCTGATTAAGAAATTTCATTCAAAATTTTTACTAGATATCAAATATACCTCGAAACTATCCTAAGTAAATTTTTTAATCAGACGAAAATTCAAACAGAGCATTTTAAAAATTTTAAACAAATTTTTTTAGAGTTTTAGACATTTTTGTCGAAGTTTCTGGTACACGACAAAAAGACTTGCAAATTATCCTATTTTCATTTTAATTTTTTATGAAAATTAAAAAAGTTATATGCATTCCAATTATTTGAAAATTTTCAGAGAATAGAAAAAAATATATTTTTCTGATAGAATAAGAAATAACAACCAAAATTTCTACTAGATATAAAATATATTTTGAAACTATTCAACTATTTAAGAGATCCATAAGCTTTAATCGTTATTTTTAGTAGATTTTAACAAGATTGACAAATTATTTTAATGACATTTTACAATTGGGCACACATTGAAAATGTTCTAGAATTATTATTCATAGTAGAGATGTTTTAGAACTGAAGTTTGAACGAACGGATGGAAAGCCTACGGCTTAAGGCCATGTGACGAGTGGGTCACGTGACCGGCTTCCTACCTTGCCGACACCTTTTTTATTTGTAAACTTATTTTCACACGAATAGCCACATCGAGTTGAAAATTCAGGATAATAAATAAGAAGCACTGAAAAAAGCGGCTCTGGTCCTAAGTTTTTATAATTATGAAAAAAGTTTTTTTGTTGTAAATAATTTCTTTTTTGCTTTTTTCATAATTATAAAAATTTAGGACCAGATCTGCGTTTCGTAGTGCTTTTTATTTATTATTCCAAATTTTTTTTTTAGTGAACTTTAGTGAATTGAATGAAAAAAGATTTTTTTTTAATTAACATTATATTGCAAAACATACCTACTTCTTATATGCTGTTAAATGTTGTCTACATCCTTTTATTTTTTAAAGAGAAGCGTCTCTATAATATAATTGTCAAGCGCGAGTGTCGCAATGAGAATGTAATCGTCAAAGCCGCAGGTGCTATCAGAACCTTTTTTAAAAACAAATTGAAAAACAATTTTAGTTCCAATTTATGACTGTAGTTCGTCAGGGGTTTAAATCACAGTTTTCGATTGAAGTTACAATTTTTATGATATTTGAAAAACTGTAGTTGAAATGCACGCATTAAACGTATGATAACCACTACAAATTATTTCTAGATCATTTTAGCACAGATATAAGACATTCTTTGATCAATCTGAAAACCTTCAATAAAATGATACTTCTGAAAAGTTGAAAAAAAGTCATTTTTTTGTTAAATCAAAAATTAACCAAATTTTTTGTAAAAAGTCCAAACACACAAATCTTTTCGAATATTAAAGCTTTCATTTATAAAACAACGTCCAATTTGGAAGAATATTGTAGGTTAAAAATTAATTTTTCCACAGAAACTTTTTTGTCCCACTGTGCTACCTCCAACTAACGCAGCAGAATGGCTAAACAAAATTAAAACCAAATTTTTCTACCATGTTAATCTTATGGCAAACTTCAAGTGTAGTGGGCGATGGGTTAGTAGTAATCCATTTGACTCGGAGGACTTTCTAGGTTTGGACTTTTGAAGAAATATCGCGATAGAACGATTTCCAAAACAAAATTTCTATATAAGGACCAGCCTAATAGACGAGGGATAGAAGCATACAGAAAAACAGGGGACTAAACGAGATAGGCAAAAAGACTGAAATGGCAAAGAGATAGAAAGCAATAGACGTCGATAGACAAAAAAAAGGGACAACTGAGACGAAGAAAAGGGGACTGAAAGCGATCTCTCTTAATTTCAATCCATATTTGAGTCAGTGAACCTTAAATTATGCAAATAGCCAGAAGTACGTTACTGATTTCGAGTTAAATTTCACTGAGAAGCAGTGAATTTTCACTGATTAGAATTTAGAGAGACAGGTATGAATCTGGAATGACAAAGAGATAGAAAAGTATAGGCAGGAATAGGCGAAGGATATAGAAGTGGAGATTGAAAGGGATCGTACTAGAACTATACTGGCAAACAGGTCGAAAAAGATAGACGGGGATATGCGAGGGATATGAAGGCATGGAGAAAAGGGAATTGAAAGAAATAGGCGAAAATCTGGATTGAAAAGGAGATAGAAAACGATAGACGGGGTTAAGTGAATGATAGGCAGGGATAGAGAAGTGTGGATTAAACGAGAAAGAAGTAAAAGTATACTGGCAAAGAAATAGATATAGAAAAAAATATATAGCTGGATAGAAAGAAGACAGAATGAAGTAAAGCTGGATAAAAAATTGACAGACAAATGCTGTATACCAAAAACACCAGAGTTGAAACAAAAATTAAAATAAGATCATTTAGATGAAACCATCTAGCTGGTTATCCTATATTATTGAACCTATTAGCTTAGATTAATGCAGTTTTTGTAATATATTAAAACTTTAGTACAAACTATACGAATTTTAATTTATACATTTTGAAGGCTACAACATTTTTAAAGTACAAGTTTAATGTAATAGAATTTTTTGTTTGAATTAAGGGTCAATAATCATATTCCTCGAGTCCTATTATGCTTGCTTATGCCACACTTTTCCTTATCCGTTATTATCTTTGAGATAGAAAATGATTAATAGCGAGAGAATTCCATCTTTTTACTTCCAGCCGGGCAGAATTAGTCTACAAAATCGTGAAAAAGCATAATATTGTTCAATTGAAGAGTTACTTAAAGTACTGGAAGCAATTAACGAACAGAAAAAAGACTGAACTTACTGAAATGATAAGTTTTTCAGATGATAATAAGGTAAAGGAACAAATTACCGACTGTGAACTACTTGTCGAGAAAAAAAGTGATTTATTTTAACCTAAACAATAATATGCACTTTTCTTAGTAAAAGGCATTGAGTATATCTTAATTAAGACTCTTAAACAAACCAAAATTAAAACTAAGTAACAAAATAGTAAACATAGGAAGAATTTACTCTTCGAAATGGACAATAAGAGCGTAATCGATGATTGTTCCCTTTACCTATATATTATATTGTCAGAAAATCTATTATTCTTATAAAAAGAAAATTTCCCAACATGTTTAAATAGTTATGGTTTATATATTATAACACAAGTCGGAAAAGTTGGAGATATTAGTAAGGATGTTAGTTGCATTTATATTGTACTATTTATTAGGGTGGTCAAAAATAACGTATTTTCGAATTTTGACAATCCAATACTAGAAACTATATCTTCATAGTGGAAAAACTCTTGTGTATTTTTTTTTCAGATTAAAAAAAAAATAATTGAGCGAGCGCATCGTTAATCAATTTCTTATGGACTTCAATATAGAAAAACATCTTATTTTTCTTCATGTTTGAATTTAACATATACATTTTTGTAATAAAATAATGAAACTTGGGACATTCAATATTCAGGCTATAAGAATAAGCTTGAAAAAATGTGGTTATTAAACAAATAATTAGAAGTGTTATTTTTTTATCTACAAAAATGGTGGTTTTTGACTTGAAAAGCCAAAAATGATGATTTTCAGAAGCTCATTTTGGGCCATAAATGTTGATTCTTTTAGTTAAGAATTACAACAGTTGTTCTTGATAGAGTCAAGAATTCATCATTCAAAAATGTATCATTTTGAAGTTCAATATCAATAAGATAATGAGCAAAAACAAGAAGAGATCAATCCCTAAAAGGCAGAGTGAGTCTATAAATAGCCACACGATAATGGACGGGGAACCTTTCCTAATCTGTTTAAGCACTTTAAACTATACAATGAAACTTTTAGACCCAAAGTTATACGAGTATCCCATTATGTCCTAGAGAAAAATAAAAGAAATAGATATTTCGACCCTAAAATAAAAAATTAAATTAAAAATATATATTGATGTGATTTTTAATTAGAATAGTTTTATCATCGAGTAATATTATTTTCTTAATTAATTATTATTGAAGTAAGTAAATAGTAATCTATCAAGTATTGAAAAAATAAAATGATAAAAAATAAAATATTAGAAAAAAAGAAATTGTTTAGAAAATTGTATTGTTTAAAATATTAAATTATTTAAAAAAATGAAATTGGTTGAAAAATAAAATGTTTAACAAATTAAAACAATTGTTTACCAAATAAAACTGTTTAAAAAATAAAATTGTTTGAAAAATAAAGTTGTTTAAAAAAAAATTGTTTGAAAAATAAATTTTTTTGAAAAAAGAAGATTGTTTAAGAAATTAAATGGCAGAAGAAATGAAATAGAATAAGAAATCAAATTTAAACAAATAATAAAAAAAATTTAATTGATAAAATTATTAAAAATAAAGTAATTAGTTGAAAAATAAAATTGTTAAAGAAATAAAATTGAAAAAAATAAAAGGGTTCAAAAAAGAAAATTGATGAAGAAATAAAATGGTATAAGAGATCAAATAATTAAAAAGTTTAATTAAAAAAAAATTAAATAGTTTAAAAACACGAATTGTTTAATAAATGAAATTAAAAAAATCAATTGTTTTAAAAATTACAAAATTTCAACAAAATAATTGTTTAGAGAAAGAAAATGGTTGATAAAATAAACACGAAGATAGATTAACAGTTTGAACAATTTAATTTAATATGCACATTGGAAATATTTCTACATTTTCAAATCAATAAATAATCCTTTCCCTTTTCTTTAGTGACAGAAGAAACGAAAGAGATTAAGTTTCAGTCACAAAATACGTACTTTTGAAATGACTCTTTAAGTGACGCTCTGTCACATTCTGGAAATTTCTGACGATACTTTTGAACTACTTGCATTAGAGCCTGTTTTCCTTGTTCGTCTTTTGTGAGCAACAAATTGTACTCCTTGATCAGAGCAACACCACGTTCTGCTCTATCGTTTACCACTGGCAAATTCCGTTCTTATCACCGGCACATTCTTTGATAGCCTGCGACATTTTTCTTTTACATTCAACGGACACAGTCTCATCAAAAAAAGCCAAGCCAATGAGCTCCTCAACTAAGTACCAGAGATGTCGCTCGAATTTCTTCAAAAAAACTTTCGAAATTTTTGAACTTACAACTTCATAATTAATAATGCTTTTCAGAAATTCAAGGTCATTATTTGAAGCGTTTAGTGGCTTGTGCGATGTAAACCAAAATTTCGTTAAATAACTACTATGAAAATGCTGATTTCTCGAATTGCTACCATTTCTTTGGCACTTATATGAAACTGAGATCTAAAAAGAAAAATCTTTAAAGCGTAAATTGCTTTAGCCATCCATCTGGCATGATGATAAGCTCCTGGAATTCTATATTTAAAGCCTCCGATCGATTTTCCTCGGAGAAAAATTACCACTAACTCCAGAAATTCGCGATAATTGTATTATATACATATTGTATATTGTATAAATAAGATAAATTGTTAAAGTATTTTAAAGTCTTACCTCCAGCCTAAATCTCTCCAAAGCAAAGCGAAGAAGACTGTCTTTTTCATCTCATATGCTTAGGGATACTAACGGATCATCCATACCGCATTGAAAATTATTTTGATCGATATTGTCCCATTCAGATTTAAATCGTTTAAATATCAACACATCTGGTCCACTGGTAGGTCCCATGCACTCTTCGAAACTTGCTTTTAATATGATCTCGTATACGTGGTGGTGACAAGTTAAATGCAACAGTTTCCTGTTTAACTTATTTTCTATAAGAACGCAGGCCCCATTTAATTCTCCTGTGTTGGATGATGTAGTGACCTTCTCCGGATACAACTACAGGAAGACGGTCAACATTTTGATTTAAATTTTGTTGATTTGGCAGAAGTTTGCCGTCCCACTGAACAACAAGTTTTGTTGTGGGTACAAAATTGCTTTTTATTTCGGCAGCGAGCTCTTGCCGTTGCACATTTCTCACTCTTCTAATAGTTTGACGATTTAAGCATAAGTCTCCCAAACAAAATCCCAAACTTTGAGAAACACTAGCGCTTATACGCGCAGCCATTCTGTCGGTTGTTTTCCCTCTGTCTAAACTGGCTGTTACGTTCGGAGTCAACAATTTAATTTTTTTTCACACGCGGCGAATCGAGTGGCTTTGAGCAACCTGGCATAGGTGATTCCTTATCATTTTCTGTAGTGACAAAAAAACTGTTTGATTTCTTCTTCTTCATTATCTGACCAAGCGTAATTTGACAAATTTGAAAGAAGATCGCTATTTTGTGAACTTACAGTAATTAAAAATTATATAAATTAGTACCGTTTTTTAACGTACATTACCGAAGGAAATGATCTGCAAGCCTATTTATTGAGCTTTTGCTAAAGTGCCTTAATTTTTATAATATTAACATGAATAGTTTTTCTCAAAATAGCGTGAAAGATAATAAAATTCTGCATCTAATAAGCCCACGTTGAAGGCAAAATGTCAAGCAAAAAACACGATTTTTTTTTAAATACCGTTGAACTCTCTAACTAGAATTTTTCTAAAAAAATAATAAACTTTTTGTTCAAAAAAGATGGATTTTCAATATCAAAAAACGAAATTTCAACAAAGCAGTTGAATTTTCGAACAAAAATATGACTTTTTAATCAAATATTTAAATTTGTAATAAAATAATTAAGTTTTCAACAAAATAATTTAAGTTTTGATCTTTAAAGATTAGGTTTCAACTAATTAGTTAAGTTTTCAAAAAGCAAGAAAAATAATTATTAATTATCAACCAAACAGTTGTGTTTGCAACCAAATAGTTGAACTTTCAAGTGAAAGGGATGAATTTTCAACCAAAGAGTTAAACTTTGAACTAAGTAGTTAAATTTTGAACCAAAAACATGAATTTTCAACTAAAACGATACACCTCTAACTGTAATAGTTTATTTTTAACTAAAAAAGATCAATTTTAATCAAAAATGGAATAATTAAATTTTCATTAAAAAAGTTAATTTTTAACAACAAAAAAAACGATTTTTAAAAAAATATTAAAATTTGCAAACGAAGTGTTGAATTTTCAATTAATTTATGAATCTTTAACTAGAATAGTTGAATGTTCAAGAAGAAAAAAAAGAACTTTCAACAAAATAGTGAAATTTTCAGTTACAGAGATGAATTTTCAATTATATTGATGAATCTTTAACAAAAAAAAATCATTTTTAACAGAAGAATACAACCGAATTGTTGAATTTTCAACCAAATGGTCAAATTTTTTATCAAAAAAAGATAAAACTTCAACCAAAAACAGTTGAATTTTCAACAAAATAGTTCAATTTTCAAGGCAAAAATACGAATTCTTTACAAGATAGTTACATTTTTAATCCGAAAGCACGAATTTTTTATAAAAAAGGTGAATTTTCAATAAGTGAATTCAATTTTAAACGAAACAGTGAAATTTACAACGAAATAGTTGCATTTTCGAACAAAAATATGACTTTTTAATAAAATAGTCAAATTTGTAATAAAATAATTAAGTTTCAACAAAATAATTTAAGTTTTGATCTTCAAAGATTAAGTTTCAACTAATTAGTTAAGTTTTCAAAAAACAAGAAAAATGATTATTAATTATCAACCAAACAGTTGTGTTTGCAACCAAATAGTTGAACTTTCAAGTGAAAGGGACGAATTTTCAAAAAAAGAGTTAAACTTTGAACCAAGTAGTTAAATTTTAAATCAGAAAGATCAATTTTCAACTAAAACGATACACCTCTAACTGTAATAGTTTATTTTTAACTAAAAAAGATAAATTTTCAATCAAAAATGGAATAATTAAATTTTCATTTAAAAAGTTAATTTTTAACACAAAAAAAAACATTTTTCAAAAAATATTGAAATTTGCAAGCAAAGTGATGAATTTTCAATTACAATTATTAATATTCAACTAAAATAGTTGAATGTTGAAGGAAAAAAAAGAACTTTCAAAATAGTCAAAATAGTTAATTTTTCAGTTAAAGAGATGAATTTTCAATTATATTGATGAATCTCCAACCAAAAAAATAATTTTTAAACAAGAATACAACCGAATTGTTGAATTTTCAACCAAATGAACACATTTTTTATTGAAAAAAGATTATACTTTAACCAAAAACAGTTGAATTTCCAACCAAATAGTTCGATTTTCAAGCCAAGAAAACGAATTCTTTAGAAGATAGTTAAATTTTCAATCCGAAAGAACGAATTTTCTACACAAAAATTGTTAAATCCTCGACCAAAACAGATTAATTTTTAATCGAGCAGTTTAATGTTAATCCTAAACGATGAATTTTTTATAAAAAATATGCGGTTTTTTTTGCAATATATTTTTTATTGCGCTGACATTTTACCGTCAACTTTAGAGGATCCAAAAATTCACGCCAATATTATAAAAAATGAGTCACTTTAACAGCTGCTTAAAAAATGGGCGCGTAAATAATTCCGGCCGGTACTTTATACGAAAACACATTGACAAAATGTAAAAACTTACTTTGATTTTCTCCACATTGATTTTGATCTTCTTTAGAGGCTGTATCGATAACATCCAGCAAATAACCTTCGCGTCCTTTCCTTTGTCATTCATTCCTTCAAGAGCAGTATGAAACGAGATATCAAACAAATCTTCGAGCTCTTCCTGGAACTCCAACTCTTTTGCTAGCTGTATTTCCACGCGTCTATGTTTAGACTTTTTAATTGCTTTCCACTTTTTAGGTAAAGACTCAAGTTTATTACCTGAATGGTACTCGGATTTTCTGGGAATGGTTGTTCGCTCCCAAAACATCATGCACTGTTTAATAACACATATAGCACTTTCACGATAAGATTTTTTAAAAAGTTTTATGCTGATAAAAAAAACAGTTGAAGAATTTCTTTGTTCGACGGTAATTTACGTCGACGCAATTCTGCTCATGGATATCCTATCAGCCATACATAATCGCGCGTATTTGCCATAATAATTTCACTATTATTATAATTTTTGCAAAGAACTCTAAATCCAAAATTTTCACTTTTCGTTAATACTAAGCGCACGTACTGTGATACTGCATCCTTCGGAGGTTTAGATCTTACTGATTGAAATCACGCAAGCAGGTAAGATGGGTAATTTGGACATTGGATACTTACTAGGAAAATAATTTGATGGGGTAAGACGTTGTTGTACAATGCTGAGAATCTACTCGTACGAAGAATAAAATACTTTTCAATAATGATAATACTTTACGTATTTACATGTCACTATCTATAATGAATTGAGTTTACGTAAAATTTAATAAACTTATTATAATTGCTTAAATAAATTCAAACATTCATTTCTCTGTAACTCATTGAAGTTTGTCAAAATTTACAGTGATAATTCCTAATTTAAAATCTTGTGTTATTTCTACCAAACTTTTTATGAATTACTATGAAATAAATTATTAACTCAGTTAAACAATCAATAATCAGTTTATTATATTAAATGTACATAAATTAAACTCATTATAATTAATGAAATATAAAAGATCATAAACTATTATAATTGGTAAAATGTATTCCATTATTTTTATAAATTTATTACTCATTTCTTCAGAATTTTAAAAGATGAAAACATCCTCAATAAAATCTAAATTCCTAAGAAATCCAAGGATTAGTCTACAACAGGTGAAAAATATATAAAGGTGGAAATCTGGGTCTCGCTACCTGAGTTCAAAGCGAGTGGTTTACTGCTCCGCGCACTACCCAATGATTCCCTGAGAGTAACAAAGGTGCAAATGCAGAGTCAGTTTGCCCATTGATTTCCACTATGAAGATTCAGTTTCTAGTATTGGATTGTCAAAATTCGAAAATACGTTATTTTGTACCACCCTACTTTTTATAACACATTAGATATAAACATAAATGCAGCTATAACCTTTTGAATAATAAGTACAACTTTTTTATATCAATTGAATTATTAAAATTAAAAGAATTAGAACATTTTGAACAATTGTAATAACCTCTTCAATGGGGTTCGTGATGCAAAACTAATAACAGGTGGCAGCACCGAGCCAAGTACTAGACCCTCTGTCGATGAGAGACGAAATTGAATATGGTGCTAGGTATACGGTTGCTTATAATTAACTATATGAGGATAAATAATCTTTAAATATATGTTTAGTGCTTATATACAAAGGTAAATTATACTTTTATGGAAATTATACATATAATGGGATATATGATGAACTACAGTAAACCTAACCTCACTTCGCAAGTGACAGTCAGAAAAGGATTTATCAACCTTTTACGAATGCTATATGACAAATATTATTGAGAAAGTTTGAAAAATGTATTTTTTGAGGTTTACAAGGTGTAAGTGACACTTTATACTTATTAACAAAATTTCTTTTCTTGAAATTCGTATCTCATTGACAGGGTCTGTCTGCATCATGAACCTCATTCAATGATATTGTGTTTTTTCAAGATTTTGTAGACTAATTTTGGACCCTGCAATATACTTTTCCGTAATTTTTACTGTGATCGAATACTCGATCGAACATGTAACCAATAATTTGTCAGAACCATAATTTTTTTTCATTTCTCTCTTTCACTTTTTAATTTCGGTTTTTGGATGTGTAAACATTTTAGACCGCTATATGGATCTTTGTGAAATATTTAGAAAATTTATGAAATCATTTTAGTTTAAGTTAAGAAAAGTTTTGAGACCTGTTCAAAGCTTTGTGAAATTTTTTAAAATATTTCTGAAATATTTGAAATCTTTTTGAAATCTATCTACTATAAGTTAACGTTTATTGAAGATGTTCACATATGAATCTGTGAAGCCGTGTACAAATAAAAGTTATTAAAATAAACATTAATTTTGTGGTATTTCATTGAACTTTATTTCCAGATAAAATAATTGCATGTAAAATCATTAGACGCGCGCTGCATGCGCGAATGAGGTTCTAGTAACACAGCATGTGGCGTATTATTTAAAACTTTGTACTCAGCCCTTTCCAACCTCGTCGCATCTCGTACAATATCAAAACAACTATCTGTAATGAAATTCTCCCATATACTATTCGTACATCTGTAGTATATATTATGTCTATAACGAGCATTTAAAAAAAAACAATGTTTTTGAACAAGAAGTTAAAATAAACGAATAAAAACAATGTCACAAATGTTTTTCCTACCTGAGGATAATAATTAACTGACTTCTCACACGTTCTTTAGCAGTCAAAAAGGAATACAACTATATAGCGAAAAAAATT